>JBBIGC010178024.1:0-14874 GCA_037576955.1 Lepidarchus adonis
TACTGTACGGTGACCTTGAGTGTCAGAAAGGCGCCTATAAATAAAATGTATTATTATTATTATTATTATTATTATTACATACATTTTTGTCATTTCTAGTTTAGTTTTTTAAGTTGATCAGAGTAAACAGGAACTTTCAATTAGTAATGAATGACTTCCTGTTTCCCTGGGATATAAATATAATGTGCTCTTAGCCACACTTCAACAAGGGAAAGACAAGAGAACATGCCGGTTAAGTAAGCCAGATGTGTGTCGACCTTCATAAGTCAGGTAACAGCTACAAGAAAATAGTTATTCACCTACACCTGCCTGTATCTACCGTCAGAGAAAAAATAAGGAAGTTTAAAAGAACAGTGATGAACAAGGCTGGACGAGGACCCACCGCAAACAGTGAGGAGGATGGTAAGAGAAGTAAAAAAAACTCTCCAAAGTTCACTGTTTGAGAACGGCACCAAAGAGTGGTGTCTTGGGGTCAAAGTCTCCATGACAATTATAAGACACTATCTCTATGCCAACAAGCTGTTTAGAAGACATGCAAGGAAAAAGCCTTTTCTCACCAAACAATTAAACATCTGGAGTTAAGCGCTACTGGGAGTTCAACTGGGACTCGTGCTTTGAGATGAGACTAAAATTGAACTTTTTGCAACATGTATTAAGTGGCTCTGGCGTAAATCCAAGGATGAGTACGCAGAAAAGTACATCATGCCCACTGTAAAGTATGGTGGAGGCTGTTTCTCTTCCAAAGGCCCTGGGAACCTTGAGTGCATGACCAATAATTGTGGCAAACAAGACAATGTAAAAAAAAAAAAAAGGAAGATAGTTCTTAATGTGGGATTTTCCCAAATTAATAAATTAACTTCAATTAAAAGTTGGATTTTTCGCTTTGTGTGTGAGACTATATATTTCAGGAAAAAAGGAATTTATTAAAAGCCTAAGAAAACATTTTAACCTAGAGGTGCCAGTCATTGTGGAGGGCACTGTATGCTGTTTCCACGAGCCGTAGTGATCCACTAGAGGGCAGCACAGGTCTAACTAACCCAGCCCTGGCTGGGGGCTTTAGTGGGAAACTATCTGAAACTATCAGCACGGTATCTGTCCATTTCACTGAAGCAGAAGGACCTGACGAAGGAGACTGTACCGTTTCAGTGAATGTGAATATAAAATCAGAAATATTCACTTTTCACAGCCACACAAGCACCTGCTGAAGAGGAAACACTATTCATTCTACATATGTCGTGTAGATGGTCACTGCTGTTAGACATAAAATACTAGTAGATTAATATGGTTGGGTAATAGTATTATTATTATTATCATTATTATTATTTCCTAATACTGGCACCAAAACTGACAAAACATATGAGCTTTTGTGGTTTTGTATGAACATGGAAATTCACAGAAAAACTTGTCCACGGCTGGAAATTAACATCATTTTCAGCAAAATCGTCAAGTGAGTTTGTGGTAATGTTTATAATAAGAGATGTTTGTGAGAGGAAGTTAATGTTAGTTTTTGCAACAGTGATGAACAAAGAAACACACCAGTATCAGAGAAAGAGAGAGAGAGAGAGAGAGAGAGAGAGAGAGATTAGGTCTAAAAAATAATAAATATTACACACATTAAACCACTTCCTGTATTTAATTTCCTGTCTTCTGCTCTGATGTCATCAAACCCTTTAAAAAGTTCTAGATTTCTTCATAAATACGAGCTATTCAGCAGATTTTCCTGAACATACACTTGGATAATTATACATGATCCAGGATCAGAGCTCTTTACAGTAAATGGTAAAAGTGAGTGAACCTGTGTTTACAGGATGTAGCGACACCACATTGCAGAGCTTCTGGTTACTGTTCATCAGTCCTGATCTTTTAACCCATTACTCCATACAGAACAGCTTCACCTCTCATTGGTGGGTTTCCTCACATGGAACGTTCACTTTAGATCTTTCCACAGTTCTATTGGGTTAATCAGAACTTTAAATCAGAATCCGACAAACGTTACTGCTTATGTAGCGAATGCACATGATACAATACAGACATAAATACCGTACAGAGTAGGGAAAAAAATACTGTAAGATAAAAATACTATAAGGTAAAAATACTGTAAGATAAAAATACTATAAGGTAAAAATACTGTAAGATAAAAATACTATAAGGTAAAAATACTGTAAGATAAAAATACTATAAAGTAAAAATACTGTAAGATAAAAATACTATAAGGAAAAATACTGTAAGATAAAAATACTATAAAGTAAAAATACTGTAAGATAAAAATACAAAGGTGAGGTATAACTAGGGTGGGATAAGTAGAATGAAATACTGAAATAGAAACTGTAATTTTAATGAACACACTAAAATAAGATAAATAAAATAAGATAAATAAAATAAGATAAATACAATAAGATCAATTAAGTGACCGTTCAAAAACATTCACTTTATTTGTATTAATATATTTGATATATTGTATTTTATAATGTAGAATTTATTGTTCCAATTACTGATTATCTTATTTCATAGCCTGCATTGTGTTCTATAATTAATATTTAATGTTGTTACTGGTATTCTGTGGACAGCAAAGTGTTTCCATGTTTTTTTCTGTTATTTTCTCTTATGGTTTATCTTTTATTTACTTCTTTAAGCTATGTAACTTAGATATTTAAATATTTTATTAGTATGGTCTTTGGGATTGACTGGGATCACTTTTAATGTCACGTTCTTATCTATTGCTTAATTTTTCTCTTATTATACAGCACTTTGGTGAAAAGACCACTGTTTTTTAAATAAATGAGTTTTTTTTATTTAATTTTATTATTATTAACTAAGCTCATGTGAGCGTAGTGGCAAATTCCCCGATGCTGTTCCCAAAAAGGCAAAGTGCAGTAGCCTTGGATGAAATTAAAATGAAATCGTTTAAAAACTGCATTGCTAATATTAAAATTTGAAACGTGATAAATATGCAACACGGGAAAATTTTAATCAAAGGTCACGGTTGCTTGTGAAGGAAACTATTTGTGGTTGTGAACACACCCCATCACACACAAGTGCCACAACGGAATGTGACCATGATGCAGTGTGCGCCCGGGGAGCAGAGCAGTGGGACGGTACCTTACTCAAGGGTTCCTCAGTGGTGCTGGGCTGGGACTTGAACTTGTAGTCTTCTGAACACAAGAACAAGATCCAAACCTCTAGGCCTCCACTGCGTCTTATCTACAGTGGCTTGCAAAAGTATTCGGCCCCCTTGAACTTTTCCACATTTGGTCACATTTTGTTTATTGGAATTCCACTTGAGAAGTGGAACAAAAATGATACATGATTCCAAATTTTTTTTACAAATAAATAACTGAAAAGTGGGGTGTGCGTAATTATTCAGTTCCTGAGTCAATACTTTGTAGAACCACCTTTTGCTGCAATTCCAGCTGCCAGTCTTTTAGGGTTTGTCTCTACCAGCTTTGCACATCTAGAGACTGAAATTCTTGCCCATTCTTCTTTGCAAAACAGCTCCAGCTCAGTCAGATTAGATGGACAGCGTTTGTGAACAGCAGTTTTCAGATCCTGACACAGATTCTCGATTGGATTTAGATCTGGACTTTGACTGGGTCATTCTAACACATGGATATATTTTGTTTTAAATCAGTCCATTGTTGCCCTGGTTTTATGTTGAGGGTCGTTGTTCTGCTGGAAGGTGAACCTCCGCCCCAGTCTCAAGTCTTTTGCAGAGTCCAAGAGGTTTTCTTCCAAGATTGACCTGTATTTGCTCCATCCATCTTCCCATCAACTCTGACCAGCTTCCCTGTCCCTATATATATATATACACACACACACACTAATATATATATATGTGTGTGTTCAGGGGCACATTTTACAACACGTTGCACTTGTAAAACTTATGTATATGACAAAGAAACCGCTTGAATCTTGAATAATGACTCATGTGAATTCATGTCCATAAGGTCCAACATTCCAGTGATCTGAAAAGTTTCACATTTGAGGGGAAGCGTCTGGAGGAAGCAGTTTCAATGAGAACTGAGCGTGAGGAAGTGATATCAGTAAGATGATGAACAAATTAAAAAAACGTCACAGGCTGAAACTAATGTTCGTCCATAAAAAGCCAATAAAACCTGACTCAGCGCAGTGAATCAAAGAAAACAATTCCCATGTATCACTACTTACGAAATCAATCACTGGTTCACACACTCAGAGCTTGATGATGTGTGTGAGAATGTTGAATTGAAAACACAATAACACAAGATATTGATGGTTCTTCTGAGCAGATTTGTTGGCAGTGGAGAGCTAGTGATCAGAAGTTCACAGGTTTGGGCCCAGGTCCCACTGAGGAAGGTACCGTCCCACTACACTGCGCCCCAGGTGGTGTTGATAGCTGCTCCATGTATGGATGGGTTATTTCACTGTAGTACACTTTGTGGGATGGGGTGTGTTCACAATCACAGATTATTTTTGAAGTCCAGCATAGAATATTTCCACTGTACAAGTAGCAAGTCTGCTTGTCTGTACACTTTCTATACTGAGCGTTAAAGATCTCGAAGAAGTCGTCCATGCTTTCGTCATCTCTCATCTTGACTGTTGCATCGCTCTCTATTTAGAAATCTGAGAGTCAAGCTCGTAACACCTGAAGTCGGTGCACAACGTGAGGGCTTCTGACTAGCGCCATGATCAGAGAGAGCATCACCCTCAACGCTCACATTCCTGAGTGTGATTCTGAGTGGAATGTAGTTTTATTATGCAAAAGGTAATGTATTGAGAGACAGTGATTATGGGAAAATATGGGATTTTTTTTTCCCTTAACGGCCGTCTCAATACATTATCCCTCTTATTATACAGATCTGCACCAAAACGAGAAAATACTTTAGTATTTATATTACTCGATTTTATTGCAGTTTCATGGGGAAGAGCATATAACAAGGAAGAACAAGCGCAATGACGATACTATACTGTGATGCTTTGCAAATCTACTGTAACACAAACATTTATGAGTAAGTGCACTACTCACATCAGTAAACTAGTGAGCTTTGATGAAAAAAATCCATCTACATAGGCTCCTCGACTTGCATCGTAAACAGCATAAGGAATTTAGTGGTTACATCGCTTATGAACCCTTCCACTGGCCAGGAGCCCACCTTACAAAGGCATGGACCAGACCCCCAACCAGGTCCCCCATGACACACCTAAAGGGCCCTATGGAGCCTCTCCAGAATCCCCAGCCCCCACAGGGCCGGCTCAGGGCAGAAGTGGTCAACCACGCCTCCGCCATTCCCCCACTACGCCTCTTATTTTTCTTCACGGAAACGTTCCCCCTTTTCCTGATCTTTAAATTGGAACAACGGCAGCGCTCCAACCTCCCATATTCACAGAAAACGTCCATGTTTGCTACCTGCGCTGATATGAAGCAGAAAACCCGTTCCCATGGCAACGAACGTTATTAATCTGCAGGGGCGTTATAAGAAAATATGCCACACTTCCGGAACACCTTCCCATTCAAATTCAACAGAGTGTTCGTCTGTGTTCTGGAGAGCTGTGTAAGAACTGTTGTTAAAGCTCTTTTAAGTTGATCTATATCTCTGGCCTCGTCGGCCGCCATTGTACCTCCTGAGCTCTACAGTCTACTGATCAGATACTTCAAACTGCTCTACACACTCACACCCCTTCGTATAGCTGCCCCAGAACTCTGGAACTGTCTCCCATCTTCTATTAAGTCTTTTTGTCCAACAGCAGATGTTTCAGATCAAATCCCAGTCATGTTCCCAGGCTACACAGTCATTCAAAAACTGTGTTCAGTTCTCTCTGAGTTTGTTCAGCAATGCTTTCAGGTGATTCTGATACTCCTGTTTGTTGTTTTTTTTCATCTATTATTATTATTATTTTAATTTTAACATTTTGTATTAAAACATTTATAGTCGATCACATTTTTATTTTGTTATATTTTCTTGATTGTGCAGCACTTGTGGACACAGTGTCTTTTAAATGTGCCGAGTTAAAATTCGAAGTACATAAAGACGAGGGTTTTACAATATTATTCCATTGTCCAATAATCATCTTTATTTGAAATGACATCTCATTTGGTGTAATCATTCCATTATACCCACGGCTTATACATCAATTTGCGAACCTGGTATTGGGTGCTTGCTTAAATATGGCGGTCAATCTAATAACATGAACATATTCGCTAAAAGCATAATTCACAAAAAGATAACATCCCCAAATGAT
This sequence comes from Lepidarchus adonis, assembly GCA_037576955.1. NCBI lineage: Eukaryota > Metazoa > Chordata > Actinopteri > Characiformes > Lepidarchidae > Lepidarchus > Lepidarchus adonis. The sequence continues at coordinate 6,217 of JBBIGC010178024.1, forward strand.
TAGTTAAACTTAAATGTAATGTTTACTGCAGTAATGAACATGGAAAGTGCCATTGCTTACCTCCACTTTCCACTGGAAACCGAAAACAAACAAGTTACCAGAACTAGCATCGGTTATCAGTTAGCTTAGCCGTCATGCTAGTCCTCAACGCACCAAAATACGCAGACTGTGTTTTGTAAAATAAAAACGGTTGTAGAGTTGATCTCGTCTAAATGCAGCATATGATTAACTTTACTAAGTATAACTTCACAATCTGGTTGTCAAATGAATTAGAAGATGTATAAGAGAGAAGAAGAAGAAGAAAACTTTCTTTGATGCTGGAAAAGAACTCCGCACTGCTCCATAACGCTACTGCTATACTGCACCTCTGGGCAAATGATGGGTGAGTTAATCGCAGCTGCTGCATCCAGCTTCTCAAACCTTTTCAGCCCTTTGCTACATTACATCACATCCTATGTGTGTATAATACAAGCTGGAAAAAACTCAATTTAACACAAATAAAAGAAACAGAAGTTCATTGTTTTTAAAAACTCAACAGTATAGTGTCACTGGTATAAAGCTGCAAATGTCTCCAGGGGTCCAGTTAGATGCTTCTACTTCAGATCAGTAAATTCAGTAAAACTGCAGCTAAAAACATGGAGCAGTTTTTAAAAATAAATGAGCATTTTCTGCAACTTGGGCAGCCTATCGTATATCCCTCAACCAGCCAGAACATTAACACAACCTGCCTAATACTGTATTGAGTAGATCCTCCTCATTGACTGTGGTGCACTGAGTGTTCTGAGCTCCAGACCAGACACACTAGCCTTTGCTCATGACATCCATCAGTGAGCTTTGGGCGCCCATGATCCTGTCACCGATCCATCAGTTTGTAAGACCTGCTGTTCTTATGATGCTCTAGCCAACACTGGTCAAAGATCCTTACACTCCTGCTTCCAGCACATTAATTTCAAGAGCTGACTGTTCACTTGCTGCCATGTGTAACCCGCCTGAGAGGTGCTCTGCGTATATGAGGAGGAGGAGAGGGAGTAAAAGGAAAGACAGGTTTTGTAATCTGTGAAGTCGTCTGGAGCAGCGCTGGTTGTGAAATGGTTTTGAAACGTGTGCTAATGTGTGATTAGCGGTAAAATGGAGCAAGCGTGAGGATACAGCTACAGGCCGCTGCTTTATACTGTCATTCTGCCTAATTAAACAGCATTAAACACCATGGCTCATTTATAGACCAGTTGCATAAGCAGTTAGCATGTCTGTTAGCGTAACAGGAGCCATGGCTTAAATGTTGTTTTTTTTATAGTATAAATAAATATTATTTTCTTTAGTTTTTTAATGATTCATTTGATCAGAATCATACTGCTGATATCTTATTTTGGCTTCATTTATTACAAAAAAACCAGTTGCAAACAAGTAAACATTTGCATATTTGTGGCTGTAAATATTACCTGTTTGCAACTGTTTTTTTTTTTGTTTTTTTTACCATTTACGCGTTACCATAACGACCAGAGCGTGTGAGGGGCAGAGGAGGATGTTACTCTGATCGTTGTTAGTGCATTTCAGAAAGACGCTGCTAATAAAGTTACATAATTAGTGGATTCACGTTTATTACTATATTTACAAAATACCACAGTTTTGTGTTGGTCGTATCATTTTATTTTGTTGTTTTTATCCGCAACACCTTAAATACCGGTCCACAAAAATACTGTCTGACATTAAACCGGTTCATGGCGCGAAAAAGGTTGGGGACCTCTGGTCTAGAGCAAGAAAGTATCCACCCTGAAGTAGGAGCTAAAACGTCCCTCAAAACCATCTTCTAGAAACTATCATCCTCAGTTCCTGTGGTGCAGATGCAACTTCCAGCAGTTCTATGGCTATGAAAAATTTCCTCCAGTGCGAACGCGCCTATTGTTCACCCGTGACGCTCAATATTTACAAGAAGTGTTCAAACCTTCCACTGTCTCCGACTTGCACACTGTAAATGGTAATAAATGACCATCTTTATCAAAACTAATGATCAAGCAGCAAATCCAACATGGATAATGTAGCATATTTCAGATTACACATGAGAAAGGGCATGAAATTACCCTCAGTAAAAAGCAGTGTGAGTTTCTACAGAATTGTGTACTTCATGAAGAGTGAGGATATACACTCTGTCTGATGACAGTAAAAATAGAAATAGTGTTAATGGCAGAAAAGGAAGAGTTCAGAAAAGGTCGGGATAGAAAAGGGCCAGTAACACAGTTCAGAACAGACGGACAGTGAACGCTTTCTCCATTTCTGCTCCCTGAAGGACAATGGCTTTATTGGGAACACTGGAGACGCACAATAGTGACCCTTTCATTGTCCTTGGCCGTTGACTTTGTGAATCTGAGGACTAAAGAATGCAGTGCGGTGGCTGAAGCTCCAGTAAGCTCCACTGGATCTCACCATCCGAGTCTCACTTCAACAGGAGCGACGTATTCAGTGATATGTATTCGTATTGAGTAATCAGTGAGGAGATAGGGGAGTGAGTGGGAAGGAAATGACCTCATGAATGAATCGAGCTGAATATGGAGAATGACCGCCGTGTGGTCAGCTGACCGAGGGCCGAAATGTGATGCGCACTTGAAAAAGTCCAATCAAAACTGGAAGAAACTCAATAAGGTAAGCAGATCACTATCGCCTACATGTTCCATCATCCATCATTAAAGGAGAACTCGTGAACTTGTCCCGTTTTTATTGTTGTATATTTCATATTAAAGTTAAGTAATCTTCAAAATATTTCATTTATTTTTGTATAATGTAAGTAATTATTTTTTTATTTTTTTATTTTTTTTATAACTATGCAGCTAGCTTTTTATTATTATTATGTATCATTTTAGTTTTAGTTTTTAATATTAATATTTATAACTTATTTATTTATAATAGATATGTATTTAGCACGTGCACATTTTAAAAATGTTTTTGAATTTTTGCACATTATATGATAAATACAGTGAAAAACCCCATTGTTGAATAATATAATAATATAAATAATAATATAATATAAAATTGTGTCCAGTATCTTTCTGATTATAGATGGTTGAACACTTGCAATAGTAACCTGACAATCCTGTGATAAATACCTGGAGGCTTCTTTTCACAGCACATTTGCTTGGGCAGCCAGACCTGGACAAACTGCAGTAATGTGAAATCAACAGCTTTAAATGATTTTTCCATAAAGTGGAATGATTTGTTTCAAATCATTTAGAGAGTAAATTCCTTCCCAGGTTCCACCTGCAGGATGTTCTAATCAATGCTGCCTAATCTAGAACCCTTTATTTATGAACTAAGTGTGACAAATAAATAAAAATGATACGAAATGTGTGTTTGTTGGAGTATAATCATCTTAATCTATAGGCACTGCATCAAATGTTGAAAATCAAGAATTTCCATGGAAAATATATATATTTATTTGTATGTACTTTAATACTACTACTGTAAGTTCTAATATTTTTATTATATATATATATATATATATATATATAATAAAAATATTAGAACTTACAGTTATATATATATATATAAATTTTTTTTTACAAATAATGCTTGAGTATATTCAAATGTAAAAGACGTAATACTTAAAAAAAATATAAAAATAAAGAATATTGTACAGTCAGGACCTTGACCTCAACCATTAGTCAGAAAAAAAACTCCAAGGCAAGAACAGCTGTGTGGACTGTGTTTGTATCTCTGTCCCACAGAGGTGGAATCAAAGTGCAGGTCACCAAGGTGTGCCGGTGTGTTTACACTGGTCTGCAGTCATGACTCCTGAGCGCTCGGTTGCGTCACACTGTGCCTGCACTTCCTCTGCTGTCTCTCTCTCTCTCTCTGAGGCGTGTTTGAACACATCTTTCCCCACTTCCTCAAAGGCAGCGTGCTCTGTTTGGGGGCGGGGCGAGCACAGGTGACCCATAAAGAGCGCTCTCCCCCAGCTCTCCTGTTTCAGTAGCTGTCCACACTCACAATGGCAGCTGATCTCCTATTGTGGATCCTCGCCCTCTCCACCTCATTCGCTCCGTCAGGTAAGACACTGGATACACCTGCACCCTCACGCACAGCGACTGATTAACTTCCCTCTCGGAGCCGAGAGCGGCCGTGGTTCAAACCAACTCATTTATCAGCGAGTCACAGACTTATAGCTGTTTTTATTTTCTGGGTATATTAAGGAACGAGGTGGAGACTACAGGACTAAACTCTATTTTTCTCCCTGACAGACCTGCTTATTATTACGTAAATACAACTTTAATACAAATGTGTGATTGTTTCACATCTAATCTGAACAGCGCTGCTCGTTCATAAGTCTTATTTCAGTTCATAAGTCAATTTACTTTTAATATTAAAAATCATATAAAACGCAGCCCACTTTTGCGCTGGCAAGGTTTTGTTGAACTGGGTGGAATTTCTCTTTGAATTTAAGCAGTTATTTTGCGTAATGTTGCGTAAAACCTTTGACTAAGCAGCGCATTACAGTCAGTTTTTGAACACGAGATTCATGAAAACGTTTTCTAACATGTATACACGTTCACTTGACGTCCAAGCATAAATACTATTAAACAGTAGCAAAGATGCCACAGCCATACGTGTGGGTGACCGGGTGGTCCTCCCTCTCTCCCCACAGTTCGTTATCCTCCTAAAATCGTCTATTGTGCTGAAAGCAGTGTAAATAGATGCATTGAAGCTTCAGGCGACTCAGGAGGAAGCACGTGCTTGTTTTACCCTCCCAGTGTTGGTGCTATTATGTAACCGAGTCCTAGAAAGTGGCTGGAACTGAACACTTTTGTAATATCAATCACCATTCACAAAGGTGTGTGTTTCTTTTATTCAGCCATAAAAATAACCCCCCTCATGAGTGGGTGGCAGCCTCAGATATGCAAACTCCACTTTGCATGTTATTACCTTCTACAATATGTCATGATGCAAGAGAACGCTTTAAAGACATTAGAAAAGCTCAGAAGGTTTAAATATTCTGAGAAATATCTATCAGCCATTACATTAAACCAGTTCTTAATGATGATGTACTGGAAGCAGGAGTGTAAGGGCCTGAGGCACTTTGAAAGTGATGGTTAGTGAATCTCCAGAAGAACAGAAGAGTGTTCCAGGTCTGCAGTAGATAGCACCTACCAACATTGATCCAAGGAAGGACAAATTCGTGAACCTGACTCGCCATTGGCAACTCTGCAAACTGGCTTTTCTGTTGAGTAGAGCCACATCATTTTGAGTTCACCAAGCCTGCAGAGAAGCTGACATTTTTCCAAAAAACGGTGGGAACCAAAGATTGAGGAAGTCAACAAGGAAACTGTCAATCGACTCGTCCACCACATTTACGGCATTTGGCAGTCGCTCTAAACAACAAGTGCCTTGTTTTTTTTAACCCACTTCTCTAACCATTAGGCCACGGCTGCCTTTGCCTTTCATGTACAAGCAGGTAGGAACATGGTTAGGGCTCAGTCGAGGGTCATGGGGAAGACTCCCCGAATGTTGGTGCTGCTTAACATCCAGATTTCACTTGAATTTGCAGACAGGGTTTGAAGCACCAGATGATAAAACTTTCTTCACTTCCTCATGTGGTAAATCACATGAGAAAATAGGCTTGTAAGTAAGTTCCTCATCAGGTTGATTCTAGTGACTTGTTCCCAATGAAAAGTCAGGTGAACAACGTGAACTGAGCTCTTCCTCTATGGTACTGAGGAACCTGGTTACCTCTTCCTCTATGGGCCAACTGTGCTGGATTGAGCAGAGCATGGTGGCACCTTGCTTTCTAGAACAGAAAAAAAACCTAGAGCTTCTCGAACCCTAGACTTAAATACACTGCTTTAAAATGTGATTAAATTAAACATATCCTATTCAGCGGTTCCTATAAACGATTTGACAGACTTTTTAATTAAAATGCATCAAAATGTGCATTAAATAATGAAGACGTGCGCCTCTGAAGAGGATGTGTTCTTCAAAATCAACAAAACCTCATTTGATCGGGGTGCCAATACTTTTGCACAGGACTGTGTAGAGTTATGTGAGCCCATACTGACCTTTCTATGGTAAAAATATATAAATAAAAATAAGAAAAACTGAAAAGAACAGTAATGTGAAAAGTTTGTGTTTTGCTTCTTTATTTCAGAAGACGTCAGTAATGACCCAAACTTCTGTTGAGCAATTCTCTTAACCCACTCAAATCTACCCTCTTCATTAAGGTGGAGCAGACCTGCGGATGTGGTGTAGGACACTCATTTGCAACCAATTAGTGAACACCACCCAGGTGTAGTTTAAAACGATGTGAAATTTTGTTTATGTTTAAAGCTCAGAGTAAGTCATACTGTGTTCTAAACCACACCCACAAGTCTGTTCCACCTTCATGAAGAGCTGGATGTTTATAGCTCAGAGTAAGTCATACTGTGTCTTAAACCACATCTACAAATCTGCTTCATCTTCATGAAGAGCTGGATGTTTATAGCTCACAAGAAGTCATTCTGCGTTCTAAACCACACCCACAAGTCTGCTCCACCTTCATGAAGAGCTGGATGTTTATAACTCATGATAAGTCATATTGTGTCCTAAACCACATCCACAAGTCTGTTGATAGCTCATGGAGTAAAACTGTCCGAGTTCACATGGGATGTATGTAGGAGATTCAATTATTTCGATCAGTTCCTTTAAAGAATAACAGTATTTCTTGCAGAAATGAAGAGAACATGCAGAACATTTATGATGAATTGATTCATTGTTTGAAACTGACTGTCCTAAAGCATGACGGACGGACAGTTTAACCTGGAAGAATACAGAGCAAGAGAAAGCAAAAGCATTTGACAGTAATTCGAGAAACAAAACAGATCTTGGCAGAAGTTGAGAAGTTTTCCAGGCAGCCGTAGCTAATCTTAATCAGGGGCGTGTTCATAATACCACACTTGATAAAGATCAAAACATGTAATTATTAACTCTAATAACTCTATCTAATGGAGCATGGGGCCTTGCTTTCCTGACCACGGAAAGTCAAACAAACTTTAACATTTCACTAAACTGAGAGGAAGCAGAAACACGTGTTGCTCATGATATACAAATGCCAAACGCTTTAAAACGTGTTCCTCTGCGAAATGCTGATGCTACGATACGATATGGTTGTGTTTTCTCCAGAAGAGTCTATTTTATCTTCATTTCTCAAGCTTCGGTTACTGACTGTATAAACAACCAAGGAGACAAACAACTGGAGATATTTTGGACCCCACCCATCATCAGGGGCCATTACAGGTCTTAAAAGGCAGATTAATGACACACCCAAGACAACAAAGGATGGAGAAACAAAGCTGAAGAGCCTACGCCACTTCTATGCTCAGGACCCTGAAAATCCAGTTGTATATGTTGGCTCTCCATGCTTCCCTCAAACTAATTTCTTTTCTCTTCTTCTTGCCATCACAGGTTCCTACACGCTAGATGGAGTAAAGGTATACGAGGTGGTTCGGCCAATCAAACTGCACGAGCTTCACAAGAGAGATTTAGAGGTGAGGGCCAATACAATACATCTATACTGTATATACAGTCATTAAAGGGCTAGGAGTCAATGTAGTGAACATTTACAATCAACCAATCCAGATCTGTTCATTTTTATTTCTCACGGTAAGTCATATTGAGTCCTAAACCACATACGCAAGTCTGCTTCACCCTAATGCATGAGCTAGTTGAGAGGGTTGTAGTTAGCGTTCTAGTGTTTTGTAAGACATTCTGTTGTAATTGGAAGAAAAAAATTTCCTAAGGCAAGTTTGGCCAAATCCAGTCCTGGAGGGTCAGTGTCCAGCACAGTTTGGTAGATCTCCTCCTCAAACACACTCAGTAAACCTGCTATGTACACGTGAGCTAAACCAGGTGTGTTTGAGCAGTTAATTCACCAAACTGTGCTGGTGGCTGGCTCTGCTCCACCCCTGCCTTAACACCATGTTTCATACACAATTGCATTTTCTGTAGCTTCTTATATAATTTTTACAGAACATCAGCAAAAATTCCTTCAAGCTAATCAGAGCATTCATTATAGGCCTGTGAATATTAATTATGTGCATAATCTAGCTTTTATACTATAATAAAATATGATATTTTTGATTTTTAGTTGTTGTCGTATAATGTCTTGTCCACACGAGCTTCATTAGAGCTGAACATCAACATCTTTATGTTAAAGTTCCTCCTCTTACGGCAGCATAGGCAGAGAAAACACTGCCCCCTATCCATCCCCACTGTGGTGTTTGGCAGTTGACTGACACACAGTACAGCCAGTCTGACATCTCGTCTTTTGTAACAAACGTCACCTCACATGCTCAAGCTACTGCTAAACTCCAGCTAACAAGTCGCCTAGTTAGCGGCTTCTAGTTTATTTACTTCTACAGAAAGGGTGTAAAAATGAGTGAGGGTGCTGGGCCAAGTCAAAAAATCTGACTGTTCATTAAAAAGTACAACACTGACTACCCACCAAAAAGCTAAGAGCGAAAAATTAGGGGATTATGTCTGGACTATGCAACTGTAGCTGATTCCATTCAGTTCAAGACGTCATTGTAGTAAGGTAATGGTCAAAAAGGTACTCACGTTCACTGGTCGCTGTAAATTCATCCCATCGCTATGAAATAAGTTCAGGAGAAAGAGAAGCACAGAGACACGGCGTCACAGAAT
>JBBIGC010178058.1:0-14872 GCA_037576955.1 Lepidarchus adonis
CTCGAAAACTCCAAACGCTCTCACTCACAGCGTGCAGCAGTAACGAGCCGCACCTGCAACCACTCTGACATGCGCAGTCACACTGAGACATTTTTTACACTAAAATGTTTTGTTGGAAGACCATAAAAATAGACCGTTCAGGAGCCATTACCAAAGATATCAACATGTTTTATTAAATGTTGGTAATGTTGGTTAATCTTTCATCAAGGATTGTCCAACATCTCACAGTTTATACCTGTCACAGCAAAGTAGTTCATGAGATTGTTATAAACAGAACTCCCCCATTGACTACTGACACTTCAGTTCCAAAATAGCAAGACATTTATCAGCTGATTAGCTAAAGCGTGGCAGATTAAATGAAAGAATCTACACACTTAATGCATTGTATGTGCAGCATCAAGAACAAGAGGACATTCTTTAAGCACAAATCTCTGAAATTGTACCGGGCACAGCAATGAAGCCAGATGACGAAGGTGATCACAAGGGGAAATGTAATCAAACTTTGTCTCCTCTGGGTCTGCTATGCATATTACCTCAAAGTAGCTTTTTTCATAAATGTTTTCTCTCAAAACATTTTTTCTTTAATTCATTGCTGTTAAAAGTATCCACCCTTTGACCACTGTTTAAGGTTCAGGGTTCACTTTCTCACCAGCAGCTTTATATGTGTACAAAGTGTGATGAGACAATGTTTGTCCCATGAGCCCTGTGCAACATAAAGTAACACAGAACCTTACATTCAATAGGGCAACAACAGGCAACACAATAAAAACAATACAGAAGTATCATTAAGGTGTAGGCAAGTGGCTATTTTCTTTTAGCCATTGCCTAACTTGTGACGGTTGACACACATCTGCCTTACATGAATGGTGTGTTCCTTTGTCTTTCCCTTGTTGAAGAGTGGATATGAGAAATAGCCTCTGTGTCATGTCATATTTACACCCCAGGGAAACAGGAAGTGATGAATAACTAATTAAATGTTCCTAGATTCTCTCATCAACTTTGTAAACTACTGTAAAAATGACAAAAATACTTAAATTACATTTATTTCCTAGGAATTGATAGGAGTGCCATTAATTGTGGAACAGGTGATTTTAAGAAAAATAATTATGTCTTAGTCAGAGATTTTTTCCCCTTAAAATTATAGTTAAAGACTAGAGAGTATGCTTCTGCAATAAAAATTGAATTTATTTTAAGGCTTTTAACACACCTTTACCATGGGTGTTAATAATTATGGAGTATGCACTGTAGTTAAACTTCCATTGATTGCCATGCAAACCAATGATGGTCCAGCAGCTTAATTAATCTGCTCCAATACATTTGCACCAAGTAAAGCCTGATGAAGCATGAGGGTGGCTGATGCAGCTGCCCTAGCTGTAGCCTGACCTTGCAGCGGACTGACTCACCTTCCTTGTAGGCTGGAATGTGTGAGGTCTCCTGCAGAGTTCCATTGATGATAGACCAGAAAATTGACATGAGCAGAAGTTGCAGCATCACTGTTCGAGCACCAGTCCAGCAGCTCTGGGAGAAGAAAATCAGTACAAATAGGCTAAGCACTTATATAGTCTGAGAGGCATGCATGTTTAACATTTTAAATAGGAGGTAAAAAGCTGCTGTTTCTGACTTTTCTCTATTTGTAACAGATTCATTTTGGGATGAATTGATGTTTTCATAAAAATACATCAGATCGCTAAACATTCACTCTTCATTAAGGTGACAAAGACTTGCAGCTGTGGTTTAGGACACATTATGAAATACTATGCAATATAAAAACTAAGAACATTTTACCACTTCAGGCAGTCATTTCAGACAACACCAAGGCTGGTATTAAAATGGCCTTAAAATGAGAGAAGTTGGTTCTAAAACTGCACTGATGAGCTTGGGCTACCCTAATGATCTACAGGAGGTTAAAGGAAATAGAGAGAATGTGTGATATATATTTTTTGTGACCACTGAATTCTAGTGCTTGTTATCAACATTAGCCAATGTTGCTTGCTAAACAAGCACAATTTGACATCCAAATATATCCCGGCTAATCGATCACTTAAAGTGGGGCAAAAAAGTATTTGGCAGCCATCGATTTTGCAAGATGTCCCACTTAAAAAGATGAGAGAGGTCTGTAATGTTCATCATGGGTACAATTCAACTGTGAGAGACATAAATGTTAAAAAATTATACAAAATCACATTGTATGATTTTTAAAGAATTTATTTGTATAATGGGTATAGTATAGAAAATTAGTATTTAACACTTACAAACAAGCAAGAATTCTGGTCCACACTTTCACACAGTCAGACTCCAACCTCCACCATGACCAAGATCAGAGAGCTGTCTAACGACACCTGATACGTATTAATGAAAGGATGAATGGGGCCATGTATCGTGAGATTTTTGGCAAAAAACTCCTTTCATCAGTGAGAGCACTGAAGATGAAACATGGCTGGATCTTCCAGCATGACAATGATCCCAAACACACCGCCCGGGCAACAAAGAAGTGGCTACGTAAAAAGCATTTCAAGGTTCTGGATTGGCCTAGCCAGTCTGTGGAGGGTGATTAAGCTAGTGTTGCCCAGTGACAGCACCAAAAGTTCATAGCTCCTTAGAAGATGTGCATGGAAGAATGGGCCAAAATACCAGCTACAGTGTGTGCAAACCTGTGTGTGTGTGAAGACCTACAGGAAACATTTGACCAACCAAGGTTACATTACAAAGTATTGAGGTAAACTTTTATTGTTGACCAAATACATATGTTCTGCACCATTATTCAAATAAATTATTTAAAAATCATACAGTGTGATTTCCTTGATTTTTTTACATTCTGTCTCTCACAGTTGAAGTAAACCTATGATGAACATTACAGACTCTCTCATTTTTTCAAGTGGGACAACTTGCAGAATCGGTGGCTGCCAAATACTTTTTTTGTATGTTGCAATTGGATAATTGTGTAAGTAAGTTTTTTTCACAAAACAAAAAGAGAGAGGCAGAAGAAAGAAAAGGCACTGTTCTAAAGTGACACATCATCTGAGGCAGTCATGGGATAGATCATAGGACATGTCCGGAAGTCCCCGCTAGACTGTCATTAAGTCTCACAAACACACGCACGCACGCACGCACGCACGCACGCACACACACACACAGATTCAATTGTTAAATAAAGGCAAGATAATGCCTTTTCAATGTGATTTCTATGCGTACTTACAATTTATAGCTTTTTTGAGACTCAGTGTTACATTGTAAGAATGTATGGCATATTTGACAAAGTGTAAAAGTTTTTTCAGGTCTTTCAAAAATAATGCTCAAGGGTTTTCTTCAGACAAACCATGGTGCAGCCCACAGCATGTGCTCCTACTGACTGTTATTGGCTCATTTGATCACGTAACTCTGTATTTCAAGAAACGAAATTACAGGAAAGAAGTTCAGAAATTAGTGCAAGTCTAAGATTATCTTTAGTGAAAAAGCCATATATTAAAAATAGGTAAAAAAAATAAATAAAATAAAACATGTATATGTACAGTATATATGTGTGTAAATATGTATCTACTGTCCCTTTCACTGTCAGAAAAAACAGTAAAGGTATGAGTCTTTAATCAATTTGGTGTCCTTGGTCAAAATGAATCCATTCTGTCTGTGGGTGTAAAAAATGTACTATTTTGGGTCAGTTTTGCCAATGACGGACTAAAACAACAGAGCAATATACAGTGAAAACTTTTCTCCTTCCAGTTTCCAGCATTGCACAAGTGGCAGCCTGTTACAACAAAAAACACTGGGTGACCTATCACCTAAATGCCCTCCTCAATAAAAAGAAAAAAATAAGTTTTTAGCTTTGGAGACAGGGAGAAGATGGAGGAGCAAAGGGAGCTGAAAAAAAGAGTTTGGGAGGGGAAAGAAAATCTACAGGAGGAAAATGGAGAACAGACTACATGGAAATAACATGAGAATTGTGGAGGGCCTGAAAAAAAATTGGGCCACAGTAAGGACAGTGAGAGGTGCCCTGAATTAGGGGGACAAAGAATGGGTAAATGAGCTGAATCTGTTTTTTTTTCTTTTTAAAAGATTTGATTCTGCCTCCGCCCCAGTGACCCTCTGACACTAACAGCACCCGCTCTACTCGACACCACTGCCCCTCACTTTACATGCACACACCATCTCCTACAACTCATCTCTCAGAATGAGGGACCACCCAGCTCCCCACAAAGCCTCAACACAGGAGACCAGGTGTGAAAAGTGTGAGAAAACTTATGTTGCTGGATCTTTCAGCAGCTTTCGATACTATTGATCATCCTATTAGACAGGCTAGGAATAGGTTAATAATATAATTTTATATTCAATGCTAAATTTGATCAAGAGCCAGTGTAGATTAGATAAGATGGAGGTGATGTGGTCGTATTTTCTGGTTAGAGTAAGAACTCTTGCTGCTGCATTTTGGACAAAATGGACCTTATTTATGGACCTACTAGTACATCCGGAGAGTATTGCATTACAGTAATCTAACCTAGAGGTTACAAAAGCATGAACAAGTTTTTCTGAGTCATATAATGAAATCATATTTCTAATCTTAGTAATATTCCTTAAATGAAGCCAATCCTAGTAATGTTATCTACATGGGCTTCAAATGAAAGATGGGAGTCAATAATCCTACCAAGGTCTTTCACTGCTGTACAAGCTGAGACAGAATGGCCTCCAGAGTAACTGTGTAATCAGACAGCTTGCTCTGAGCAGCTAGTGGTCCTATTATGAGTGCTTCTGTTTTGTCAAAATTTAACAGTAGGTAAGTTTAGAAGCTTCCATTGTCTAATGGCTTTCATGCAATCCTTGATGTATCAGGCTTCTCCATTTGCTAATCTGATAGACAGGTCTGGGTTTGGCAGTTACCAGGGGAACGGTACTTGTCTAACTGCATTGTGCCAAGTGTAAAGTTTGGTGGAGGAGGAATTATGGTGTGGGGTTAATTTTCAGGAAATGGGCTTGGCCCCTTAGTTCCAGTGAAAGAAACTCTGAATGTTTCAGCATACCAAGACATTTTGGACAATTTCATCCACCCAACTTTGTGGAAACAGTTTGGGGATGGCCCCTTCCTGTTCCAACATGACTGCACACTAGTGCACAAAGCAAGGTCTATAAAGATGTGGATGAGCGGATTTCTTGTTGAAGAACTTGACTGGCTTGCACAGAGTCCTGACCTCAACCCAACAAAACACCTTTGGGATTAATTAGACCAGAGACTTCAAGCCTCTTGCAAGGCCTTCTCTTCCAACATCAGTGTCTGACCTCACAAATGTTTTTCTGGAAGAATGGTCAAAAATAAAAACACACTCCTAACCCTTGTGGAAAGCTTGCCCAGAATATATGAAGCTGTTATAGCTGCTAAGAGAAGGCCATCATATTAAACTCTATGGATTTGGAATGGGACGTCACTTAAGTTCATATGCATGTAAAGACAGACGAGTGAATACTTTTGACAATATAGTGTATGTCCCACAAAACTGTTTATCTTTTGCACTTTAAGCTCCAAACCATGCCTTGTAAGTCTCTGGTATTCCATTGTGCACAGAGGCTTAAGAGCTTAAAAAGAACAGTAAGAATGACAAGAGATTTAGCCTCTGTAATGTTCTGCACTGCTTTTGTCATTAGATTGTAAGGCCATGTTGGATAATCTCCTAGTCTATTAGTTTGGGGCACTAATGGAGGAACCTTCTAATCCTAGCTGGAGCTGAACTGGATATCCATGCTATTTCTTCTGACTGCTCTCACCTTGCAAGATCCTACAGCTGGAGCTGTCTTCTTCCAGTCTGTCTTTATTCATACTGCTTCTCACTTTTTCCCCACCACTCCCAAAAATCTTCACCCTCACATCTTTACTGCACATTAGGAATAAAGATTATGAGTAAGATGACTGCTGCTGATCTCTATCATTAAAATAAATGCCTGATCTTGGCTAAGATACAATAAATTGTCTCCATAGGCCCTACCAAATGGAGGATGGAGGGGGATTAGGTAAGCGGTCTTAAAGCATGAAAGGCTACAAGCAACCTTACTATAGTTTAAAATGTATTTGTTACAGAAAAGACTTATTTGAGCCAATGGCAAAAAAGTGGGTTTTAAACTGTCAGTACAACCTGGCACTGCCAGATGGACCGCAATATTACGTCTTAGAGATGTTCAATTACATTTAGGTCAGGAAAGGAGGCAGGTCAACAGTATCAATTCCTTCATCTTCCAGGAACTGCCTACATACTCTCACTACATGAGGCCAGGCACTGTTACGCCAAAATCCCACTACACCAGCGTAGGGTCTGACAAAGGATTTCATCCCAATTCCTAATGGCAGTCAAGGTGCTGTTCCTTAGACTAGAGGTCTGTGTTTCCCTCTGTGGATATGCCACCCCAGATCATCACCGACCCACAACCAAACCGGTCATGGTAACAATATTACAGACAGCATAACATTCTCCACGATTTCTACAGACCCTTTCACATCTGCAACATGTGCTCAGGGTGAACCTGTGCTCATCTGTGAAAAGCACAGGGTGCCAATGGTGGAGCTGCCATTTCTGGTATTCTATAGCAAATTCCAACTAGGCTCCATGGTGCTAGGCAGTGAGCACAGGACCCACTAGAGGATGCTGGGCCCTCAGGCCACTCTCATTATGCGTGTTAGTCTGTTTCTAATAGTTTGTTTAGAGCCGTTCAAACCAGTGGCCTGCTGGAGGTCATTTTTTTGGGGCTGTGCCAGGGCTCATCCTGTTCATCCTTGCACAAACAAGTTGCACAAGTTTATTTATATAGCACATTATCATACACATGGTCATTCAATGTGCTTAACAAGGACAGACAGTATAAAAACAAACAAAGAATAGAATTCATTATATAAATGAATAAGTAAACATAAAAGAGTTGACCAAGCACACCGCTCTCTTCAACCCAAGCCTGCTGCTGGGGTTAGACCACCTACCATCCATTATTTTCAAGTCAAATAATTGATCCTTTGTTGTAGCAGGTTGTGTCCTATGGAGTACAAAGGTCAAAAGGTTCTGATTTTCCCTTATTACACCAGCGAGGTAATGGCCAACATCGTGCATTCCGAAGGGTAATCCAAACACTGAGGAATAAAGCCCTAATGCACATGACACTATTTAATGGTATTACAAAGTTTGTTATCAAAAGTTCATGTCATTGGAGAGGGGGCTACTTGACACAGTAGCTAGGCTCAAGGCTTTTTCTTTTTCTTTTGATTTGTGTGTTTTGTTCAGCAGCTCCACTCTGGGACATGATGGGGGGGGGGGGGTGCAGAAATTTGTATATAGTTTTTGTTTACAGCTCTGACATGGTTAATTTATTTTGCTTATAAAGTTGTTTCTTTGAGGGTTTCTTTGTTCTCTTCAGGAAACAATGTCCCCTTTCAGTTGAATTCTGTGACCTCAGACACATATGGGAGATATGTCTTGGTGTCTAGTACCATTTTTTAGTATTTTCTAAGTACTAAGTACTTAGTATTTATGGTCCCAATGTAGATGAACCAAACATTTTTAAGAAAGTTTTACTACCAAACACTAGCGAAACAAACATTATAATTGGTGGTGACTTTTTGCTACTTGTATCCTTTTCTGGACAGATTATCTTTTCGCGCCCCCACCCAGTATTGCATCAATCCAGGTTCTCAATAATCTGAACAAATTTGGGAACCAAGTTGATATTTGGACAAACCAGCACCCCACAGACAGGGTCTACTCATACTAATCACATGACCATAAATCTTAGATTAGAATACATTATTTTGTGGTTGATTAACGACTCTGATCACCAGCACTAAATGTCACAGGATTTTAATTTACCTCTCTAACGTCTCTGAAAACTTCATCAAAACTGAAAATGTTGCATTTATATTTTTGTTCAGTGTATATTCATTTGAAAAGAGAACAGTCCAGTGTTTTTTCTCCTAGGATTTGTATGTGCGTATTGGCTCATGATGCACCAACTCTAGCCTCAGTGCACTCCTTGTTAAGCTCCCCCAAAAAACTTGAATAGATTTTGCTTGGCAATCCTCTCAAGGCTGCAGTTGTCCCTGTTGCTGGTGTACCTTTTTCTACCACACTTTTTCCTTCCACTCAATTTTCTATGAATATGCATGGATACAGCTCTGTGAACAACCAGTTTCTTTAGTAATGACCCTTTGTGGCTTACCATCCTCAGTCTCCCAGACAGAGACCATTTAAAGGCTCAGGAAACCTTTGGCAGGTGTTTTGAGTTAATTCGCTGATTAGGGTGTGACACAATATTCAAATCTTCTGAAACTGTGAATTTTGGGTTGATATATTTGAATTTAAGTTTTGACATATTTCACTCCATGTGTAATAAATCTTTATAATATATGGATTTCACTTTTTGGAAGAAATGTCAATAAATATTGAACTTTATGACTTTTTCAAATGTACCTGTACATACACTAGTGCTGCAACTATAAAATATTTTTGGAAACGAGTATTCTGTTGATTTTTTCATCAATTAATCGAGTAATCGGATAAATCCTACTTGTGTTTTTAAACAACTACATCAATAGTGTGTTATGCAACATGAAAGACCTCTTAAAATGAGCAATGGTTGTTATTCCTCACAAAAAAAACTCACTTTTATTTGATCAAATAGTGCTGGAGGAAAGAACCTCCTCTCGCACCAAAAATAATGGATTGCCAGTTAGAATGCATTGTCCTCATTGTCTAAACTCTGAGAAGGACACTGAGAAGAGGAGCCAGCTTTTATAACTTCCTGTTTTGATTGGCCCAAATAGCTAGAGAGGGGGCTGGGCTAATTTGTTGACATTCCAGGAAAGAACAGAGAGCGACTGCTAGCGCTGAGCTAAAGCTAAATTATAAACAAATAGTTTGTTGACATTTCAGAAGGAGCAGGAGAGACTGTTAGTGGCTGGGATAAAGTTATATTTTCAAAACAAAACTTTGTTCATACTTTAATGGTTCTCTTGGGAGAGAGAGCCACTAATGACACACTCGCACACAAGCAATGCCTTTTTAACCAGTAGGAACGGGCCAGGTTTTTATTGCTTGCTCAACCAGTCTTTAGAAAGACCAACCTGTTCCCGGTGCGCTCCCCAAAGGCTAGGATACGCACAGGCATTAACCCGTGAGCGAGGCATGGTGGTGGATGGCCAGACTGGCCGAGTTATCATTTACCATACTTGTCACATTCATGGTAAGTCTGGACATCCACCATCAGCCTGCTCACACAAGAACACACCACCAACGGCTTACTGTTGCTTCTGCTCCTAAAACACACACACACCAGAAAAGCACAGAAAAACACATAGAACAGCACAGAACTCTCACTTTGTGAGTCGTGAAGGTAGGACACTCAGTCCGGCCTTCTCTCACCCAAGGTTGCGGGTTCTTCGGGGAAAACTCACATCTGTTCATCTGTTTAAATATAACTGCTGAGAAACTGTGAGTAAAGATTCTTCAGTTTTTAATATCAAAATGCTCTTCTGACTTGTGTGGAAAATCATAATTTAGATAATAGATGTCAAGACCTCACGCAAGTTAAAAGTCCTTATTAACCATTTATTTTCCCTCAGCCTGAGGATGCAGCCTTCCGATCTAGATTAGAATGCTTTAGAGCTGAAACTGTATAGGAATTTATATGGATTATAACGACATAGTCCTATAAACCTTAATAGACAAGGAATGTTTTGAGAGTAACTTATCAGTGTGTGTGTATATGTGAAACGCGCAAAAAATCATAAAAATATGTTACCTTGTAGAGGCTCAATATTGAGGATGTGCTGTTGTGGTGCTAGGTCAGTTTTACAGGGTATACATTGCACTACGTTGTCCACTTTACACAGTGTAAATTGGCCCCACACTTTAGACATTTTCTGCCTTTTATAAGCACTGGGATCTTCACTTTCAACCATTTTAAACAAACTGTCTAAAGACTAAAAAGGCTATCAATTGACGGGTGGCATCAAAAATTTATGTCACGTTCACTTGGCATCAATTTCTGCCAGGAAAAAACATTTCACTGTATGTTGTACTAGTATAACTATGTTACAATAAAAACCTTGAACTTAAAATGTATCAGGATAATTTTAAACATAAGGACGTGAAGGTTCTGCTCTAATAAATTTAGAAACATTCTATTCTGTGATTAGAAATTTATTGCAGCTCATTTTTAAGTCCTCAATATATGGTGACATTTTTTATTTGTAAAATAGATAGATAAATAGAATGAGATGGATAACCTGGGCTTCCTCATTACTGCCCCCACAGCATTACAGTTTGAGCTGCCAGTTGGTGTTCAACAGAGACGAACCAAACGCGGATGTAATACTGAAGTCAATCAAACGGCACTACAAAACATGCGGTCACTCCAAAATATCCAAAATTTGAACGCTAATGTGGACAAGGCCTTACTGTGTCTGCTGGCTGCAGTGTGTGTGGATGTTTGCCGACAGGCTGCATTTTTGAGTCTTGTGTGAAACTGGGCACTGCACCATTTCACACAGCCATTCTAGGTTTAGCCAGTTAGCAGCCATTATAGTGTTAAATCTTTGAAATGCGCATCCGTCCATTTGAAACAGTGAGAGCTGCGCAGTAGTCTACAAAGTGGGAGCGATAAAAAAAAGACAGATACATTTTAAATAGATTGACTTTGATGACATAAATTATGCAAAGCCTTGAGGCAAAGAATTTGCATCAAGCATTTTTTTAGAATTTAATTATTGAGTTACTCAAGTAATAGTTTCATCTCTAATATACAAACACAAAAGTTTAAGAAAACCTAAGCATCTAATGCAGTAGTTGCCTGACTTAGTGACCTGGGCATTGCAAGAGGAAGCACAGTTAGTAAATTATGTCTACATTCTTTAAGAGCTTTGGATCTGCAATTTCAGTTGCTTACATCTTACCATTTGACATTTAAGAATACACATATAGTGTTAATTGAAGGTGTATCATCCACATTTTCAACTTGAACTTGCTTTAAAAAGCTATGAATGTGAATTAATATATAAAAACAAAAAATGCTTTAATTAATAGATTAATATGAAAGTTTTATGAGTTGTGTAATAATAAAATAAAGACAGTAAAAGACAGTTCTATTATCACACCTACTGAAATAAGAGGCATGATCTTAGATTTATTAACCCCACTTTCTGATAAATGTTTACACTTCTGTTTTCTTAGCCTGCACTCCCATTGGCAATTGCCTTGTGTTTTTCCATCACCATTCTCAATGGCCTCAAATCTCTGGTGCTGCTGTGGCCTAGATTAAGCTGCCTTCCACTAATGGTGTCACATGTTGCTGCCTTGTCTGTTTTTGCTTTACCATTTGGTTTTGTTTTGGTTGTGTTTTCCTGTTCTAACCTGTGTTAGCCAATCCCTCTGTGTCACTCGTTCCATGTCTGGTTTCCTGCCTTAATCCAGGTATACAAGATTTGGTCTTTGTATTCATATCCCCTGTGTCCTTTATTCTGAGTCTGTGTTTGTTTGGACTATAATGTCTATTGTCACATTCCTGATTGTATGTCTTTGTATGTAGTCCCAAGTGAGAATAATATTAAACTAAGCAAAGGTCACAATATCTGCGTTTACTTCCTGCAACTCAACTCTGTATATTGACACTTTGTGGTTATGGCTTATTCCTTACAGTACATTCTATAAAAAGAATGTAGTTTGTGGGGCATTTCCTGTATTAAAGGCAGAGCTGAAATCCACAAACAACATCCTCAAATAGGTATTGTTGTCATCAAGGTGTGTGAGGGCTGTATGGAGAGCTGTTATTACTGCATCCTCTGTTGACCTGTTTGCCTAGTATGCAAACTGATGCGGATCAAGGGCAACAGGAACTGGACGATAGTCATTCAGGCAGCTCACTGTGTTCTTCTTGGGCACTGGAACAATTGTGGCTGACTTAAGGTAGATGGGGACTACAGACTGTAGTAGCAAGAGGTTGAGGATGGTTCTGACAACCTGTGCTAGCTGTTCTGCACATGCCTTAAATACCCTTCCTGCAACCTCATCCAGGCCAGCTGCTTTCCTCATTTACGTTACACAAAGTAGCTCGGACCTGATGCTGTAGTTGGATAGGCGCGCCAGAGCAGGATACTTTCCACACCTTTTCTGGGGTGGTCGAAGTGGGCAAAGAACTAGTTCAGGGCATCAGGTAAGGTGTTGTCTGAGGAGTCAGCTTGTGTATGGGTGTCTTTGTAGCCATGAGCATCTTGATCCCCTGCCACATGTGCCTGGACTTGTTGCTGTGAATCTATGCAGGACAGACTTCAGTCTTGCTTGGTTAAAGTTCCCCGTTGTGATTATAACACAGTCTGGTTGCACTGCGAATTGTTTTAATTCATAGCTATAGGATTTCCATGGCTACCTTAGCATTAGCATGTACACTGCAATCACAACAATTGACCTGAACGCTCTCAACAAGTAGAATAGTCTGCGCTATGGGTGTGACAAAATATCGGTATGGCGATGTCATTGTCCTTGCTCTCGCTATACGATAATTGATACTCTTAGAGCAATATCAATATTTTAATTAATAAACATTCGCCGCCAATTTGACTCATCTGCATTGCTACTTCATGTCTCCTCCTGGTGGCACTTCAGGACACGGGTGAAACTTTAAGAGTAACTCATCAACATGGAGACACAGAGAAGTCTCGGCTGACAGACACCCTGCCACATCTAAATTCTGGGTTCACTTTGTTTAGCTTTTAGAATATTGAGGGTTTTATTGAGGGGATTATTTTATGATAGCCATTTCTCTGCTCATCTCTTTCCCACATGAAGCCCAAAACCTCGTACATAAATATGCGTCAGTAAAACACACATCACTGGAGAAAAACGGAAGAAAGATCTAATAATGCAAGTTTGCAGAAATACACATCCACACCAATATCTAGGGTTGCTGAACTGTCCTCAATAATTTTAATCAAACAAAGATTTAGCGCTCTGTAATTTGTTTCGATATAGAGTTAATCTAGAGACAGTACCGGAGGACCCACCTTCCAAACACACACCATCGATGTGATTGGTGGAGACAAGATGACTCTTGGCACGTTTCATTGGAGCAATGCATTGTGAACTATGGTCTGGTGTGGCAGGTGGGAATATGGGTGGAAAAAAGGTGGAGAGTTGCTTTCTGTGAGTAGTAATTTCAGTTGGCAGCACAATTCTAGAGCGGAACAGAAACTGTGCTGTGTAAGTAAAGGAATAATAAAAGCCACGGGTCACAAACAGCATCAAATTACTTAGCAAGTTACTGCCAATCAGTCCTGACGTTTCCCCATGCTTCTGACCATGACAGCAAAGAAAATACAGGAAAGGTAAGAATAGCATTGCTGTTACTTATGTGGTTCTGTGTTGTATCAAATATCACAGTAAGCTCTCAATTTTATAACAATAAATGTCCATAGTATCCTTCCTCCAGACACAAAATCAGAGTTACTTGAGATGCATTTAAGGCATATGGATATGCATGTTGAAAATGGTTATATGTTTCTCTGTAAACAGAAGATCTGATCTGGTTTATTGACCAACAAAACACAGAATAAACTAGAGTATAAATATAAGTTAACATGCAAACACATAACTCACATGGCAGGAACAGGAACACAGACAGATCCCAGCAAATCTGAAAAATCAGAGAACTGACCAACACATGACCAAACACAAAGGTTTAAATACTCAAGATATAACACAGAACATATGGGCAAGGGTACAGTGAACACATGCAAGGACAAAATGAAAACAAACCTGGTCAACTATAGTATGGAAAACCATGACCGAGGCCACTCCCAGGGTGATAAAACAATACAGACACATTGCAACCTACCGCAAACATAATAATGGAGGTGACTTAAAAGGAGACCAAAAGGTCTTCTTTTAGTCCTTTAAAAAAGTTCCAGCTTCTCTTTTAGCAAAATGGGCCATTGCTAACTGGATGAGGCTCTCATAGCTCCTGACTGAATCCTTACCACCAGCTCTCTAGGCCATCCAATCTCATAAAATGTTGTGCCACTTGCTACTTTCATTTAGTGGGCCAAAGATTCTTTAAGGGTTTTTGGTGGTGGAAGTAAGTGCAAGGTCATGCAGCGTGCAGGTTCATTGGACAACAAAAACACTGAGGATAAATTCAAGTACATAAAACCAAGCTAACATGGACTAAACATAATTCACAAGTTGGCAAAACAGGGTTTAAATACTAAAGACAGAACACCTGGGGATGGGTAGAGTCAAATAATGAGGGACAGGTCCAGACACTGACTGGTGCCTAGACCATGTGGCAGAAAAAAACACAAACAAACCTACACAACTATAGTTTGGGGAACCGTGACAGGGTCTTATTGATATCAGTAACACTAATAAGCAATTAACAGCAGCAATAATTCCACATGAATCAATAATATTTACATGGACCTATTAATCTATTAATTCAATAATTCTACTGTAATGCAGTTTCCCTTCCCAAATCAGTTAGCCTTAGGAACTCTGTCACTGTCTCTGTCCCTGTCACCAGATTACTTCTTGTTCTTACTTAACCTAACTATTGCATAAAAGGAATTCTACTAAGGTCTGCCATTTTGGGGATGCTATCATTGGGGCCTTTAGACATCACCACAGTTTCAGGGCTCGCAAAATTTCAAAATCCCTGGTAGCCCTTCGGGCAGACACTCTTTAGTTTTTGGTAGCCCAAAATAAATTTAAGTAGCCCGAATAAAAAAAGATTGTTTTTGCTGTATAATATTGTAAAGGAAATAAAAAATCTATCAAAAAATTGTTAAAACAACAACTGTATAAACATTACAATCAACTTAAATATCTGGTTCTAATTAAACAGAAATTTCTGTGAACTTGTTAGA
>JBBIGC010178137.1:0-14864 GCA_037576955.1 Lepidarchus adonis
GTGTGTGTGTGTGTGTGTGTGTGTGTGTGTGTGTGTGTGTGTGTGTGTGTGTGTGTGTGTGTGTGTGTGTAGTTTTCCATTCTCCTGTGCCATCCCCAAAAGTCTTGGCAGTTGCTAAGTGACTGGCCGCTGTTACTGTGGCTCTGGTCGTCAGGATGATCTGATGGCGTTGCCATAGAGACCAATTCTGAGTAAAGAGGGAATGGGTTTCAGCGAAAATGAGGAAGCATTTTTTTCACAAATGAACCTGATCCCCTCTTGGTCCTCATTTTTAATAATGATACACTCTGCTGTCTGCTTAGCGAGTGGTCTGTAATGCTGTGTTGTGCTCCTCATGGAAACACATTTAGCCTCTCAATTTAGCCTCTCAATTTAGCCTCTCTGATAGCCTCTCCATTTACCCTGTACCTGGAAGTCGCTTAGGATAAAAGCGTCAGCCAATTAAATAAATGTAAAGGTTAGTGTTATTAATACTTAATAAAATAATACCATACTTAGTCCTGTAACTGTAACTATGTGGTGCATCCCATTAATTTTAAAGGACCTCTCCATTTAGCCTCTTCCATAGCCTCTCCATTTAGCCTCTTCCATAGCATCTCCATTTAGCCTCTTCCATAGCCTCTCTATTTAGCCTCTCCCATAGCCTCTCCAATTAGCCTCTCCATTTAGCCTCTCCATTTAGCCTCTCCATTTAGCCTCTCCGATAGCCTCTCCATTTAGCCTCTCCATTTAGCCTCTCCGATAGCCTCTCCATTTAGCCTCTCCGATAGCCTCTCCATTTAGCCTCTCCATTTAGCCTCTCTGATAGCCTCTCCATTTAGCCTCTCCCATAGTCTCTCCATTTAGCCTTTTCTATAGCATCTCCATTTAGCCTCTCTGATAGCCTCTCCATTTAGCCTCTCCCATAACTTCTTCATTTATTTACCCTCTTTATCTACCCTCTCCTATAGCATCTCAATTTAGCCTCTCCCATAACCTCTCCGTTTAGCTTTTCCCATAGTCTCTCCATTTATTTATCTCTTTATTTAGCCACTCCTATAGCATCTCTATTTAGCATCTCAATTTATTTACCCTCTCTATTTAGCATCTCAATTTATTTACCCTCTCTATTTACCCTAGCTTCTCTATTTAGTCTGTCCATTTAGACTCACTGTTTAGCCTCTCTGTTTAGCTTCTGCATTTCCTTTTTTATTTAGCCTGATCACAGCTGAGAATGATCAACAGAAGGATGATAACAAACCAATGGCAGTTAGCTAAGCTAGGTTATCCACCTAGCAGTTTCAAACAAAAGGCTAGCTGACATACTAATCTCCTGAGACACTGACTTACCGAAAACTAAAATGTTTTTATAATTTTTTATAATTATATTATATTCTCACAAACAAAATAGTAATCTAGCCTGCCATTGAATCAACTAGGAACAGTCAGAATGCTAGATAGCATTCTAATCTTCAGGAACCTTAACAAACCAAAAAAACTTCAAATGATCAGTGTGTAAATTGGGAAAGCTTTATGATAGAAGAAGCATGGCGAGCAGTGACATTCTATTTCTCTCTCTCTGTTTTTCTTTGTGCTCTCTCTCTCTTCAGGTGGCGGATGCAATGCGGCGAATGCAGGAGAGGAATAACATCGGCAAAGTGATCCTTCTCCCTGAACCAAAACAGGAGGAGCCCAAAGTGGAAGAGGACAAAAACGAGAATGCCAAGGAGGACAAAAAAGAGGGAGAACAGAAAAACGACATCCAGAAGGAGGTGCCCCAAGAGGAGGCAAAGGCAGAGGAGCCCAAGACAGGAGAAAGTTAAGCTGCCCAATGCAGTGATGTATTCTGACAACAGAAGTCCCTTCTTCAGATAGGAAGGGCTTGTATCTGACTTTCATTGGGTTGGGTTGGGATGGGATGGGATGGTTTGAGTTGTGTTGGGTTGGGTTGGGATGGGATGGGTTGGGTTGGGATGGGATAGGTTGGGTTGGGATGGGATGGGTTGGGTTGGGTTGGGTTGGGATGGGATGGGATGGGATGGGTTGGGTTGGGATGGGTTGGGATGGGATGGGTTGGGTTGGGTTGGGATGGGTTGGGATGGGTTGGGTTGGGTTGGGATGGGATGGGTTGGGTTGGGTTGGGATGGGTTGGGTTGGGTTGGGATGGGTTGGGTTGGGTTGGGGGTTGCTATCATACACAAATTAATTACAAATGCAAAGACCACAGGGCAGTTCCATAAGAAAAATAGTTTGAGAACATTCCATTTACGCCATGTGGCCTTTCCCTGTTCCCAATACAGACTCCATAAAATGCGCTAGACCAATGAGTGGAATAAGCACAAAGGGAAAAACGATGAAAAATAGTTATAGTCAGAAACATGGCCATGACATTAGTCAATATGGCAGTTACCAAACATACTTAAAATGCCAACTCCCACCCATAGAAAAAAAAAGAGAAATGCTGTTGTCTGTTATTGCAAAATGGCAAGTGTTTCTTATGCTATCACACTAGCTTTGAGGCACATGAGACTGATATTAATTATCTGAGCAGCAAAGTGAGCTTCTATCAGATCCTTACTCGATTGGAGATTCAATGTTAATGGCTCATTATGCCGTTGACTCACCCCGACACCTCCCTCTTAACGACAACAGCTACATCTGAAGCCTCTGACCTAGAGTAGTGGTGAAACCGGTAAATTACTTGCCTTTTTCTGCTTTCATGAAATTTGGTTCTGGTGGAGTGTTTCCTGGAGAGTTTGAGCTGGACGTGACTGTGCTGGGAGTCCACAGTGCATGGAATGATTTGCTTTTGAGAACATTTAGGAACTCCAGATGAGGCTAGCTACCTATGATTTCAGCAAGTCCTTCATATTCTCTTCAGCACCGTTCCCTAGTGCAGGATCCAGGATCCATCCTTTAATTATTAAACTTAGCACAAAACTAGGGGCAAGGCAGAATGGGCATCTGCAGGGCCTTGCTTATATTGTCAGAATACAAATGAGATTCCTGAGTAGTGTTTAACTTTCATCATAAATTTAGCAGAAAATGTAAGGTGGTCTAACTGGAAATGGGGGGTGACATTAAAAATAAAAATGATCTGAATTACATAGTCAATACATCAAATTTTTACAATCTCATTTTAATCTTTTTTTCTTTTCTTTTTTTCTTTTATAAAGGTCGTATAATGAACAGAATGATCTGCCAGTAGAACTAGTCGACTTGTCACTGTGGTTAAGTATACAGTTTGACTTACTGTGAGCAACAAGACTGTGTTCAGACAACACAGAGGCCAATAAAATAAGAGTCCTAAACCATGTCACAAAGTGTGCACTCCCTTGCTGTTTGAGCAGGTTGTATTCGATTACATTTTTACATCAAATATTTGGGTTTTTTGACTCAGTGCTGAAGTATAATCATCTTATTAAAGTCTTACAGTACAGTACAGTACAGTATTTAATATGTTTTAGTCTTTAGGCCAATAAAAAGAAGCAAAAACCCTTGGACACAAGCTGTGGCTCATTTCATGCATTGTGGGAGCAAGTCCTCTCAAACATTCAGGGAACCACCCAAGGACACCATAGCTCATAAGCAAAAAAAAGCTCAAGCGTCTAGTCTTCTCACGTTTCCTATGCACCTGTTGCACACCGTTTCTCAGGTGACGTGTGTCTGTCTCTGGACACTCTTGATAAATCAGGCTTAATTTAGCTTAGAAGCTCGTGATAGCCCTGTGCCTTACACGCGGCACAGTCTCGCCAGTTTAGTAGAATCCCTGCCCACTGGTCAAAATTTTGGGTGAGCTTTTGTTTTTCATTTAGCAAATTCAGATTTAAGATTGAGGTATTTGTCACTAAGTCACTAAAGCATTTTAACTCGGTTTGAGTCAATCAAGTGCCAATGTGCCGTCTAGTCGCACAAACCCAGGCCTTCGCACCCCTGCCTTAGCTCTGACCCGTCTGTGGTGTGCACTCTTTTGTGGAAATGGCCCAAATATTAAGTGAAAAGTCCAAATCACTGTTTAAAAAAGTAGAATTAAACAGTTGTGGCTAGTTTTCTGTGACGTTTAGCATGGTGATTCCTCTTTATTGGGCACAGTAAGTGTGAATGAGAGTGTGTGAGTGTGTTTGTATCTCTGTGGGCCATATTGGTTGTGTGTACCTGTTACTCAGCGGGTTAAAGGTTGAGGAACATTGTGAAATATTTCTGGAAATCTGTGGTATGCTGAAGTGTTTTTGTCTTCTTTTTTCATTCCTTCTGTGATTCGGTTATTGTGCTATGCCTGACTACAGCGTGCCAAACTGTCCGCCAACGACTATGCCTTGATGCAAAGCTGTGTATTACTGAACATGTCATACGAGGTTGCCTTCACTTTCTCAATGGGCTCAAGGGGCTCTTGAAAAACCAAGCATCTGCAGACCATTAACTGTAAAACCTGTTACTACATGTAAATAGCTTCTAACAAGGAGTCACTGCACTATTTTCTTAACTTTTCAAACTGTTTGAGCATACACCATTCTTTTGTCAGCCACATGAAAGACAGTAGGATAAATGGATGGCATTAACAGCCCAAATGTGCTTCAATTCTCAGTGCAATCTTCTGGGCCTCTGAATTCGTGCAGTTCAGCTTGCAAAAGTTTGAATACCTCTGGTCAGATGAAGTGAAAATAATTAAATAAAAAACAACATATAAATGTGCCATTACTTTTGCACAGGCTACGCTTTATGTTTTCCTCCAATGTGTTAAATTCAGCAAATAAAAAAGTGCATTAAATAAAGGATTTATACCTTTTTTTACATGCCATTTCAGTAGGGGTGCCCAAACTTTTGAATACTACAATATGTAGGGGTAGGTAATATGGTCAAAATACAACATCACGATACTAGACATTTTTATGATGATACATGTCTTCCTGATTGGTGATAAAGTGGACCTAAAAGCACCAGTATTAATACATTTAAATTAGGGCTGTGATGAACAGATTAAAATCAGTCAAGTTAATCTCCTAATTGAAACATTTTTAACACAATTAACAGCGTGTTTCAGATTAATAATAACTTTATCGTTTGAATGATAAACATAGTACCAAAGGTAATTATAAAGCCATGTTCAGCAGTCTGAACATTCTCCACAAGGGGGAGCTATTTGCAAGCGACTTTTGTATGTATCATTGAAAGAGGGGAAGCCCTCTCACCAACACATGGCATGTATAAGGTAAAGGCAATTTCGGTCCCAAATACTTAGGTACAAAAAGTGCCACAGTAGCCTTCTGCATTAATCTAGTGTCGTCCACTTCACCCCTTCCCCACAGCGGTAAACATGGCAGAGGAACTGACTGAACAGACTCTGAACAAAACTAATCATTCCTAAAGTCACATAGAATGAGTGTTTAAATCATCACAAACAACCGAGCTGTCACAGACATTGTCCCCAGTGGGAAATCCCTTCTCCCTCTCCTCAAAACCACACGACTCAGTCCCAGAAATGCTTTTAAATGGTGGTTCTCACTTCATGCATGTTCTGTGCTCTTACTAATTCACTTCTTACTTACAGATCTCCTATAAATTAAGCTGAAAGCTCTCCAGTTGGCTAACAGGCTACAATCACATCCAATCATCATGCAAAGTCAAGAATATGCTACTTTAATGTCTTTTCTTTGCATTTTCCCCCATTTTCTCCCAAATTTAATCATGTTTAGTTCCATCTGCCGACTAGGATTCCCCCAGTCATACAGAACCAACAGTGCTAGAATGTTCCAGGCCAGCATGTGCTTCCTCCCGGTCACAAAGAGGATAATCCATATCAAATGTGTACGTTTCAGTAGAATTAGCTACAACGTGTGAACTCCTAGCAAACATAACTAGAATTAGAAACAGTATAATAGTGGTGGCACTTGCGTTCTTCAATAAACACTGGATTGTAATGATATACAGACGTGAAACGAGTGTCTAAAAGCAAGATTTCTCCAAATTTTACAATTATAAACAGCCATTAATGTATATATAGAATTATCTGGGCAGATACGCTCTCACAGTATGAGCGGAGCCCAACGGACATATTTCTGTATTATTTTTATTTTTTGTATCTTTTACAAGCAGTGTGGAATACTGTTGTTAAGACGAGATTACATAATACATTTTCAAAATAATTGACAGCCCTAATTTAAATAGTTACAATTTACACTTTACACTTAATCCAAATACGCAAGACCTGTTATTCTCTATTTATAATGAAACTTGCAGGTGTTGAAGTGTTCCTCAATGCTTTGCCCAGAACATCTATTATAATGTAAAAGCTCATAGTAACAGTCGTCATATTGCCCACCCTTACTTCTTCTTCTGGAGACAGTTATTGTGACCGGTTCCACTCTGCATATCTGCAGAAATCTGTTACACACACACACATAGTGAAGTGTTTCAGTCAGGAAACCTGAATTCCACAAAGCATCTACTAATAAATGAGCCTTTGGTGAAGTCAAGGTCACTGCTATGAAGTCACACTTTCCTGTTTTCCACCCACAGCTCGAGCTGGGAGTAGAAGTATCAGGGTTTTGGCTCAGGCTTTACAGTCGTATCTACACCGTAGGTTAAAGAGGTAAAACAAGTAACGTGCTTGAATGTGCCGTCGTTTTCTCTTGAATTCTCTTCTCATTTGACTTTCTATTGTCAAACACCTGATTGATGTGTGAATGCTGTAGTTCAGACTCGGCTCAGTTCAGTGCTCAGTGAGAGTCTGATCCCTATAAACAGTTAACCCTGAGCCGTGCGTTCAGGAGGAAGCAGATGTTTTTCGCAGCTGTGACAGAAACTTAACGCCGTGGCACAGTTCAGAGGAAACTAAAGGTCCTTATCCCAGCTGAAGCTAACCTCACACATTCCTCACACTCGTTTATGCCCCAGTTTCACCCTCCCTGCGTTTTCTCGCTTCGTTTTCAACAGCACGATGAGACGCTCCCATCAGAGATCCCAGACCGGTCACGCCCAACACACACATTACTCTTCTCTTTGGCCTTTTGCCTTTTAAAAATGCGAATGTGTTTGGGTTGTTATTCCTCCTCCTCCTCCTCAACGCTGTGTGGGAGTGAAGACCAGACCCAGAGAGCTTCCCTAAAACTGCACCCTGCTGTCTGTCTGTCTCTCCAGAGGGCATCCACGTTCAGTCCCGGGTTCCACAGAGCTGCTGCTTCAGAGCAGACAGACCTTTAACAGGTTCCTCCTTGCCTCAAGTGTGGAGGTGTAGGAGCAAGGTGTGAACTCCATGTCTAAATCTTCACACAAGTTCAAACACCTCCAGTCAAACTACTGTATTTGTTTTGTCAAGTTACTGATGTTGTTTTCTAGTGCAGAATTTTGACAAGCTGAAAAAAACATTTCACATCATGCCATTGTCTGGGGGTGCCAACTTTTGCACACGCTTCCGGCAGACCTGCTCATGCATTTTCTGACAGTGTGTGACAGGGCGTTATCTAGACACAATGGACAAAATGATGGTGCATATCTAAAACAGAAGTAGCAGTGTGTGACCTGGGATAGATTTCGGCTGGACAGGTCGCTGGTTTTTCTAAGTAAAGGAGCGGAACTCTTCGGACTGAGGGTGGGTGTCCACATTTCTTTGGGCCTTGGTACTTCCTGTATTGCTTGACGTTTCTACAGTCAGTGTTTGCAGAAATTGTTACGACTTTGTATTCCAAGCCTCTGAATAAATAACTGCTTTTGTGCTCGAGACTTGTTTCTATGATGCTGTCGAAAATGAACTCGGAAATGTGACGCTTTTACCAGTGTGTGATGTTGCAGTTTTTGCCTTACACAGTATTGTACGTGTTATCTGGACTGAATAAAACGCATACCAAAAACACCGCGCCCAGTCAGGCTCCTCATTTATTTACACATCATGCGCCAGGCCAGCGTTCCTGGCACCGTGGCACATTTTAAATGCTGTAGAGACGATGTTTTCTTTTATTATTCCCTGCCACAGTGATTGACACCAGCTTTAAATGACAACCTAGTGCTTCAGCGCCCCCTGCTGTTAGACTGTAGCTCTATTTACTGTGTAGTTTTCAACAGAAAGGAAGTAACCCCTGAGCCAATTTCTCATGCCTGGCTTATTTATTGTATTTATAATATATATAATATAATCACTGGTTTGCTTATGATATTTTAATATGTGGTACATTGGAAACTACTCATTCATTTATTTATTTAGGTAATTTATTATTAGGATGATGACAATCATGATTATTTTAATCATTTGTATTTATGTATTTTTAAATTTAAATTTTAAAATTTATAAATCGCAAATCAGTCGATGGACCCTTTGTAATTGCCCTCTGCCAGGCTTGCTGCCAATTCTTCTGTATTAACCCTCAGTAGTGGGCACTGCATGACCGGGTTAGCAGTCAGGAAGGTTTCTCATTGTTTGAGTAAACTACACAGCTGTTGTTTGCCGTGCGCTTTGATGAATCTCCCATTTGTCATCGGCAGAAAAAGATATTAATTCTCTGCAGTTGGCATTAGCCTCAAGTAGCTAGCAGGCAAATTAAGCTAAGGAAAAAACAGCATTACCCCAAAATAAACACTGCACATAGACTTCATTACTATACGCTGATTATTTTGACAGTATTTGGTAGAACTTAGTAGTTAATCACTGTAATCATGGTCACTGTGAGTGATTTCCACTGTAATTCATTTATACTTGACTATATACCAGTATATTTTACCCCAACACTGCTTTTAACTTCAGCAGCAATGAGGAGAGCTGAATAATTAATAAATAGGTTGATATGTTGGATGCATTTATATATATTTATATAGTGAAGTTCACTCCCCAGTCTATATACAGTAGTCCAAGCATGGAAACGTTTCCAATTGATTGTATTACTAATGTCACAAAAACAAATGTATTTATAATATTATATAAATAGTGAATCATCATAAATCATAGTGAATCATTTCATAAAATCCAGAAGCCTCAAGTCACTATAACATTTTATTTCTATACAGAAAATTACAGCAAATATTTAAAAAAAAATAACCTCAATATAAAACA
The DNA here is from genome assembly GCA_037576955.1 of Lepidarchus adonis. Lineage (NCBI taxonomy): Eukaryota > Metazoa > Chordata > Actinopteri > Characiformes > Lepidarchidae > Lepidarchus > Lepidarchus adonis. Next base: position 9,020 of record JBBIGC010178137.1, read on the forward strand.
ATTCTATTATTGTGTAAGCAATGATTGGTCAGTGTATTTAAGCCCATGTTTTCATCAGTGTCCAGGACAATCACACCTCTCTATTAACATACATCATCATTAAAATACATGAACAGTGATAATGTTTTATATATGACATACATTTCCAGCCTTATTAATTAGCAGAGTTTTTCATTCAAGTTTAAAAGCTGAAGGAAGCGTGCGCTGATGAAGATATGAGCTAATGGGTTTATTCTTCTAGCCCTGCAGATCTGAGTGTCTGAGTCAAGCGTCTGATGTAGCTGGAGTCTGGAAATCCATTCCTGCAGGTAAAAGAAGAACAGTGAACTGACTCAGCCAAACCAACAAAGTGTCACTTATGTTTTGCCTGTAAAATGATGTCAAATGTAGTGAGTTTCTGACTAAGTGTGCTGGGGTGGGGAGTGGTCAGCAGGTCACTGTACTGGTTTGGTCACTCCTACTACCTGGATCATTCCATGGTACAGAAATTAGCTAGTTATGCAAAATTCAAAACATGCTTTTCATTGCCATTTCCAATTTTACTCTTTAAAATGAGAACAGATTCCACATATCCTCCCCAGAACTTTTCACCTGATGACCACACTCTGGAAAGGTTGAACACCAAGGCCAGTTAAACCTTTAGTTTGGTTTGATTTGGTCAAAAATGATCATGTGCTGTGGGTTGAAAACCACTTCATCCATTTCAGGTTGTGGGGAAGTTAGAGCCAATCCCAGCTGACTAGGAAGTGCATGCACAGAGGGGAGAGCTAGCAAACCCCACACAGAAAGACACTCAGGACCTTCCTGCTGTGAATCAGGTTTGTTGGGAATTTATAAGAAGACAAAGCCAGAGTGTCAGGTGAAGTCTGGCAGTGAACATTCAAAGCTTGTATTCAGGACAGACCTACAGTTGTGTATTGTTGTCCCATGAAAAGATATAATCAAATATTTACAACAATGTGAGGGGTGGTAAAGTTTCTGAATCTTTGAGTCCAACAAATGATTGCTTCTTGCGTTGTGAAAGTGAAAACTCCATTTGATCAAATTATCCAGTGAAATACTTACTTAGAAGCACCACCTTCTAGTCGGGTTTTGTGAGGGATACAGCCCCAAACCACCTGTCCTTCTCCAACCCCTTCCTTTCTGACTTGGACCGTAAATGTGAGGCCTTTGTAAAAAGCTTTCTCCAGAAGAGGCAGCAGACTTTTAGTGTCTCCATTGAGTGGTAAGAAGGCTTCAAATTTGTTCCCTGTAAACGGTGCCCCTGGGCAGGGATGTCCCTCCTGTGGAGACATCAATCAATAAAGCAACATGATTTCTGCACTTCTGCTCCACTGACCCCTTTATTAAAGATCTACTTTAGCGTTTCCTCCACTAGAGGTCAGAGAAAAAATCTAAGCAGGTTATCACAATATTTTGGGTTAAAAATAGTATTAATACATGAATTTTAAAAAATATTAATATTTTTTATTTTAAACTTAATAATAAAATTCAATGATTGATTCAACTGGCAAATATTACCTCAAAACACTGTAATAAAATGGCTCAAATGTGTATAATTATAATTATTCCTTACATTATAATTATTAATAATAATAATAATAATAATAAAATTACACTTGTATAACACCTTTCACAACTCATGATTGCTTTACATAGTGAGGGGAGGGGAGGAAAAAATACAGGACTGAACAGGTAGCCAATATAATTAAAGAAATATGGTATCGTATTAGAAATGTGGCAGAAGAGTCTGAAAGTCTGAAATTATTTAAAGGGATCTGAGAGGAAGAGCAGACAGGGAGGGACAGAGTGTGGCAATATTATGATGGTGGAAGAAGGTGGTTTTGACTTTATATGGGAGAAAAACAAGTGAAGCATCAAATAAATCCCCAAGGTTCCAAACAACAGGAGCTGGCTTGACTGTGTTGCCATCAATATTGAGAAGTTGAGAATTTGAGTGTCTTGGAGGTAAAGCTTTTGGGGCCAACCAGCATCAGTTCAGATTTGTCTGGATTGAGTTTTAGACAATGAACTTCCATCCAGCATTTTAAACCCTGAAGACAGTTCAATAATTCATTTGGAGGAGAATCAGAGGAGTGAGTAATATGACGTCAGCCCACCCTTTGCAGCTATAACAGCTTCAACTCTTCTGGAGCTTTCCACAAGGTTTAGAAGTGTGTTTATAGGAATTTTTGACCGTTATTCCAGAAGCACATTTGTGATGTTGGACAAGAAGGACTGGCTCAAAGTCTCCACTCTAATTCATCCCAAAGGTGTTCTAACAGCTTGAGATCAGGACTCTGAGCAGGCCAGTCAAGTTCTTCCACACCAAACTTGCTCATCCATGTCTTTGCTTTGTGCAGTCATGTTGGAACAGGAAGGGCACATCTCCAAACTGTTTCCACAAAGTTGGGAGCATGAAATTGCTGAAGCATTCGGAGTTCCTTTACTGGAACTAAGGGGTCAAGCACAGCTCCTGAAAAAACAACCCCACACCATAATCCCCCCTCAACCAAACTTTACTCTTGGCACAATGCAGTCAGACGAGTACTGTTCTTCTGGCAACTGCCAAACCCAGAATTGTCCTTTAGATGGAGAAGCATGATTCATCACTCCAGAGAACGCATCTCCACTGCTCTATAGTCCAGTGGTGGCGCTTTACACCACTGTATCTGACGCTTTGCATTGCACTTGGTGATGTATCTCTTGGATGTAGCTGCTCAGCCATGGAACCCCATTCTATGAAGCTCTCTACACACTGTTCTTGTGCTAATCTGTAGGACACAGTTTGGAGGTCTGTAGCGATTGAAAGTTGTCAACCTCGGCATAGTATGTGCCTCAGCATCCGCTGACCCCGCTCTTTCATTTTACGTGGCCAAACTCTTCGTGGCTGAGTTTCAGTAGTTCCCAGTCGCTTTCACTTTGTTATAATACCACTGACAGTTGACAACCCATTCTTTCACAAACATTTGTAGAAGCAGTCTGCATACTTATGTGCTTAAATGTATACACCTGTGACCATGGAAGTGATTAGGACACCTGAACTTGAGTGAATAGTTTTGGCAATAAAGCCACCTCGCAGCTGGTAAACTGACGGGTCAGCTGATTAATGAACGTTTTCCGAGACACTGTGCTTGCTATGCATTATATTGCAATAGTGGAATATAATAGCCATCCATCCTAGACCCCTAACATAACATTCCCTGCTGTTATAAATGAATTGGTTAAATATATGAAAATGCTCGTTTGGAATGTTGCTACAATAAAATATCAGTAAGCATGATTTTGATTTGTTTTGAATCATGTTGATTTGTCTGCTTCCTAATTCACAACTCCCAGTATGTGCTAATGTGTCATGTAGCATTAGCATATTACAAATCTTTACGTAACAAAGTACAACTATATCTCTCAGTTACAGTGTTTCCCACTCTTCCCTCAATCTACAAGGTAAAGTATCCAGGGTCATCATTTTTGGACATAAATACAACCTTAACCTCCCCCTGGCTTTGTACAGAGGCCTGGAGATTATCTACTAATCATTAGCACAATAAACTCTCATTAAAATCAGGATTATCAATTATATAGTTTCTCCTTCAGCCTGGACTGTGGAAAAACTAAATATTTTCTCCTTAGCCATGGGACACTTACAACTGCATGTAATATACTTCGAATTTTATCATATTTACCCAATCAAATCCAGGCCCACTGTTCATACAGTACTGAAGATTTATCATAACAAAAGATTTAAATAAAACATTTATAACAACTTAATGGATTAAGAAAGAAAACATGGCCTTACCCCTTGAATACCATCGGGTATTTCATAGAGAATCTTTATTGTTGTGTCTTTAATAAATCCAGGAATTGTGAGAGTTGATTCCCGAAAAGACATGGTACCCTTGATGCCCCAGATCTCCTGGTTAGCATCTGACGGGCAGAGTTTGCAGTTAGCATGCGCTTCTTTCTGGCACTGAGAGCAGAGGTTCATGCCACATGCAGTTTTATTAACAGTACTGCTCTGAGATCCACACACACAGGATAATGGGAGACTCACATTCGATGGCAAAGGAGTGCTGCTGACTTTCAAATCTCCAGATGGTTGTGGTGTATCTGTCATTTGGCCCACAGCACCTTCTAGATTCTCATGTTCAGCATTAGATTTGACTTCAGTGTTATTTGTCCGGTGCTCTCCAAAAACCTCAGTATCTGCTTTATCTTCTGTACCCAAATTGTTGAGGCGGTCAGTTCTTTGTTTGTCCCTTTTGTCTGTCATTTCCTGTTCCCGTTCTGTGTTTTTGAAACTCCCACCATGATTGTCTTGCGCTCCTTTGTCTTTTTTGATTGTCTCGACTCTTGTTTTATCTTCCAGAGGAACATTTTTTGAGACTTGACCATTACTTTGGTCCAGAATTTTAGGTAGATCCTTCCTGGTGATGCTTTGTGCGCTTTCACCTGTTGGGGTTGGACGATCAGTACCTAACAATGATTTTGCATCACTATTAGTTGTGAAAGGATCTGTGCTTACTGGCTTATGAGGCTTCAAACTCTCTTCAAACACTCTTGCCTTTGCACCACTCACTCCTGTATGAAAAACCTCCATCATAGTTGCCTCCACTTTCTGGCAAGTCGACTTGGGGCCCATGATCATCACAGATGTGGTCACGACTACAATCTTAACCTTCTCATAGACAGATTTCATTGCTGTACAGAAGTCTACCAAAGTTTTGTCCTTGCAGCCTGACACTCCAAACATGGACAGTGGAAGTGTTCTTGTTTCAAAGTCCATTTGAACTGTAGCAATGAGGCTCTTCAAATCACTGAGACATTCATTCACCTTTTCTGAGTCTGCACCCCTTAAACACAAAATGAGATCTTCTTTATCAAATTTTTCTTTCATTTGAAGGTCAGATGTTATATTGTCAATTTCAGAAGAATACACAGACTTAAGATAGAGCCATATTCTTATGGACACACGGACATCCACAGTGAAAACCTCTTTTGACTGCGAGCCTTGCCTTTTCTCCTTTCGCCCAGCAAACACATCTACATCTGTTTGTTCATCTTGGCCTTTTCTAACCTTCCCAGAGAAGCTACTGGATCTTCTCCGAGCTGATCCTGAAGGAACCATGGAACACTTGTTGATCCCTGTGTCTCCACAAAGATCCATGTGGCCTAATGTTAAACTCTGAGGATCAATGGAGTAAGCTGGCATTTTTGTGGGCTTCTTCTCAGTTGCGTTGGTGAGAAACTGTACAGGTTTCTTCAGGTCACTCTTTAGTACTGGAATGTCCATCTTGTGCAGAACACTGCCTTTTGTAGTTGTATTACCAAGCATGGCATTTTGTTTTAGACTCACTGGTGCCTTTATAAAGGGTAAAGAATGTGCCTCTCTACTGTCAGGGCACTTTCTTTCATTTACAGATATGCTTTCTCTCAGTTTGGGAGCAGGTTTTTCATCGTCAGGTGGTTTGGGGTTACAATCAGACTCTGTAATGCCACTTGACATTTCTTTACTGAAATTAGCAGCCATTTTCAGTTCTCTCCCTGACTCACCTCGTTTGCTTTTATGACATCTGTTTGACTGGAGTTGCTTTAAAGTAGTGCCTGGATGCAGTATAGGTTTAGTTTCTTCTGAAATAAAGTCTGGGCTATCCAACGTTCTCCTGTCCAAATCCAAGCTGGATAATGCAGATGGCTTAGCAGAGAGAAACAGAGAATCTGTGTACTTATCCTTGTCATACCAACCACCAGAGAAGTGTCTCTCTTCTGAAGTGTCGTACGTTTTTCTGGCAGAAAATATGTCTTCGTCAGTCGTTGCTTTAGTCTGAGCCTGTAAGACAAAGGG
>JBBIGC010178155.1:0-14862 GCA_037576955.1 Lepidarchus adonis
ACACACACACACACACACACACACACACACACACACACACACACACACACACACACACACACACACACACACTTAATGTGTAAAAGGACTGTCATACGCTTGCTGACAAATGCACTGCATTTTTTTAAATGGCATCAAAGGATACAAATATTAAATGCTCAGTGGTGTGTCTGGGTTTGTGTACATGCTGAGCCTCACTTTTAGCCCATCTTCAAGCGACCCATAGTCAAACACCATTTGCGCCTCACGCTCATAGATGTCCATTGTGCAGGTACTCTGGGACTCAGAGTCCAGCTGTGTATGAGAGCACAGAGTATCTGTATACTGGCTACAGTTAAAGAACAAAATCATTTTTTGATGCAGTATGGTGTACAATATAATAATTTATAATGATGTAATGCCCATTTGACACAGCTATTTCAGTTCATAAGTCTTTTGTGAGTGTGCAAAAACAGAGAAAACACTAAAATGAACACAACACAGTAATAATATACTGTTTGATATTAAAGAACCAGTGTTGGACCACATGAACTTAGTGGAGACTGGCACATCACAGCGAATGTTTACTTGACACAGGTAACAATACTGGGCATTCTGTCTGTGTACCTGGATATCACTGATATCATCCAATGTTCCTGAGAGAAGAGTGAGGGGTAGGCCTTCAATTTTGCATGCTAGAAGCAAGTTGTGCTTACACAGCCTCTGCTGTTCCAAAGCTGCCTCTACTGAGATCAGCTCCTTCTGTTGTTTCACCAACTCACTTGCAGGAGAGAGAAGAGAGAATGAGAATTAATTCTTTTTATTTTACAATGTTCCACCACAGCTGTTTCTTCTTGTAACAGCATTACAACAGTGCATCAAGAAAGACTAAAGACAAAATGCAAGAATTACAGAAGCCATTGGAAGAGATTTTAATTTAATTTTACCTGTGCACACGAGACACAGGTAGATCAAGAGCAGGCAAAAAACAAAGGGAACTGAAAAAACACAACTCAAGAGAAGTCAATGTGCAGTGGTCTACTCCCAGCAAACACAAGATACCTGGATGTCTCCTGAAGGTCCCCGACTTTTTTGTCCAGCTCAGCCTTGGCATCATTAACGCAGGCCTTCTGCCTTACCAGCAGGTTATTTAACTCCATCAGCTTGGACTGAGTCTCATCCACTACAGCAAGTAGTCGTTCTTCCTCCTTAAGGAAAGACAATATTTAAAGACAATCATGATCTCAAAATCATAGATAATAACCCTGAACTCTCAGTAAAAAAATAAATACAGGACACACACTAGTTAAAAATATTAGTCTTATGCAAAAGTTTTGGCACCCCTTGATAAATCACAGATTTAGGTGATTCTGTCATTGAAAAGATGTTAACAGTCTCTCAATGACATGGAAAAAAATACACTATTTTCAGCAAACATTGATGCATAGTTAATTTTTATACCATAAATTAAAAAAAAAAATCTAATCATTATTATGGCACTGTGTAAAAGTTTGAGCACCCTATATAATCAGTATTCAGTAAGACCTCCTCTGGCTTCTTTGGTCATCTTGCATGCACAGTTCTTTTAAGATCTACCCATACATTTTCAATGATCTTTAATACATTTTCAATAATCTTTTAAATCACTGTAGTGGCCTATAAAATGTAAAAAAAAAAAAAAAAGAGGAACAAGAACCAGAATGATTACTGATATTATAACAGAAAACAACCAAAACAAAAGCACAGGAATACATACAGGCCGAACCAGGAACAGACATGACTTAAGCAAATACTTCCCAAAAAAAGTTGCACCTCATTTTTAATCTTTTTCAAGTTCAGGCTGAATCTGGGCAGAAAACAAATGATGGGTCCACTGAGGACACAAGGAAGATGAAACCTTTGCCACTGACTGAGGCAGAACATCACACATGGGCAGAGGCAAAGAATTTTACAAGGACGGAGGCATAGAATTACAGATGAGTTTACGCATAGAACTGCAACTGTACTAAGTCATAGAATTACACATAGACCAAGGCTTAGCCTTACAATTGGGCTGGGGCAAAACAGGCAAAAAAGAAATGTCCGCTGAAGGGGCTCAAACTGTGTCCCTTAACACATTATTCACGTCCAAGGTAGCTGGGCTAAGAATAGTCAGAAAGTTTATTGTTGTAGCTCCTGAACATGGGCTGTACTTCAGAGCAGACACAACCACAGATGGCTCTTTATTTCCAGGGACATTTGAATGAGCCATGTACTCACTGCCCCGAGCTTCTGCAACCACAGAAATATTGCAATTGTCCAAAATGGCTAATGAGGCTGGGTACTGAAAATTGCACAGTATTGTTCTCTGACTTCTCAGAGTTCGCAAGTGGTGCGACACCTTACTCCAATGATTGGGCTCATCCAGACTCTCGTTGGTGCAGCCAATTCTCCTTGCGGATCCCATCTCTCACCAAGTCCCTCAGGCTGTACAACCATCTCTTGACCATCAGGGAACCGATCTCCCAGCACACAAGTCATGGGCTCTGATTGGCTTACTGAACCTGAGAAGTCCAAGATGCCACAATTAGACTCTGCCTCTCTGCGCTGAGGTTCCTTCTCGTCTTTTGGGGAAACCAGAACACTGCTCTACAGAGTCGCTGCACAGGGGTATGGAGTCGTCCCACTGGAGCCTTGACTCATCCCACTGGGGCTTCTTCGTCCAAGGCATCCCTTAGCTTGCCCAGAATGATACTGTCTAAGGTAAGATGTGCTTCCGCATTCAACCAGTGGTACAGCATTTTCCAAGCCAGGTTGTAGACATGCTCCTTACTTGCTATTTCCATTTCTTTAAATGTCAGATCATCTGTCATGGTTTGTCATTGGAAGTAAATGCAAGGCTTGAAATGCCACTTGGATATATTTACACACTTCGTAAGGAAAAATAACATAAGCACAACCCAACCATGTGAACAGAGCGACATGAACAATGATCTGACAATATAAAAACTCTAGACATAATTATAGGACTAGGGTGGGGACATCAGACAAAGCACAGATGTTTTCAACATAGGGTGTGGTTAAGGCGGGACTAACAAGAGAAAAAATACCACATGGCAAGGATAAGAGACATGGAGCTGAGCAACACACTGTTACAGCTCCTTTTTACTCCAAACATGCCTTTGCTGATTGTGGTCAAAGAGTTGTATTTTAACTTCATCAGTCCATAGCACTTGTTTCCAAAACACATCAGGCTTTTGTACATATTCTGTTGAATACATCTGACGTTGGATTTTATGATAGGGATGCAGGTCTTACTTCTGCTAACTCTTCCATGAAGGACAGTGGAAAGGTACACCACCACTCCTAAGTCTGCTAAAACGTCCTGCAGGTTTTTTTCAAATGAGGATTTTAATTTGTCTTTCTGACCACATCTCGTCTAGAGTTTTCTTGGTCTTCCAGATCTCACCTTGACTTCCACAGTTCCCCTGAACTGCCATCTCTTAATTTTCTCACTGTGGAAACTGGAAGCTGACAATGCTTTGATACCTTTTTGTAGCCTTCTCCTGCATTGTGGGCATCAATAACTTTTATTTTCAGAGTCTTACACAGCAACTTAGAGGAACCCATGGTTGTTGAGTGTCCACAAGTGTGTGCACAAGGTTCGAAGATTCAGAGTATTTGTAAAGTTTTGAAATTGGCATCAGCTGACATTTACTACTGATTGCTGTTGCCTTGCATCAGATCTAATGAACTGAATAAAGTCTGAAACCTTGTAAAAAGAATCTGAGACATTGGAAGGATGCCCAAATTTTGCACAGTGCTATAATATTTTTAATATATTTAATTTATGGCATAAAAAGGAAGTATACATCAATGTTTGCTGAAAATATTGAATAAATGAGAGCTAGGCTGTGACCAAGATGGCTTGCCTCTTTCATGGTGAGGATGACATCCTCCTCTTTCATGACTGAATCCTCCATTTTGTTCATGTTCCTATGCTCTTTGTCCAGTTGCTCCTGCTCATATTCCAGTTGTGTGTTTAGTCGTGTACGCTGGGACTCAAACTGAAGTCTGTTAAAAGCAAAACATTTTTAAAGATAATGCTGACAATGTGTTAAAGAACACAAATCATATCATAAAACTTTTGTTTCTTATAATGAAGGTGACGTTCATATTAACACTGACACAATGTTACGTCCTACATGATAGGTGGCTGTGAACTATGATTATGTCAAAGAAAAGCAGAGAGATGTGAGAAATATTATACATTTTATCATAGTCTTCCTGTATGGTGGAACTGAATACAGGAAGACTGTATAATAACATGTAGAATATTTCTCACATCTCTCAGCTTTTCTTTGACATAATGTTAATCATAGTCATACCGCTTTTGCTCAAGCTCCTCTTGCTGTTTCATGTAGTCCTGCTCATACTCACGGATGTTGACCACCCCAATCTCAGTACAGAAATCTGAGAATACCCTGTCATCTACCTACAACAAAATTGGAGGGCCGAATGTATCAACAAGTCCTAATATCTATTTAAACCTGCTTTTAGAATTCTGTAAAAATACATAAATATATACAATAAAGGCATGCTGAGGTATTTCTGCATGTACACACAACCCTAACCATATTCTCTTACTCTCATCACTCATGTAATAAGGAAAGACTTTGGAATGAAGAAACAGTCCAATTTTAGCATGAGAGAGGCTGTGTGAATCAGTCACCTGATTGACTTTTTCCTGGATGGCCATCATGTCACTGTCTTTTACTTTCACATTTAAAGCTTGCAGCTCAATGTGGGACTCAATATTAGAGAGTTCACTCTCCAGTCTTGAGATTTCCTGCAGTAGAAGCAAACAAACAACAACACACATGCATAAACACTGCTATAATGCAAAAGACAAGGAATGATTAACAGAAAAACAAGCTTACAGCACGGCAGATTGGGATATTCTTCTTGCGGATGGTCTCCAACTCAGATATGGTATATTTGAGACGAATCTCATTTCCCTGAACTTGGGCTCTGATCTGCTTCAGATCAGCCTCCTTATGTCTCAGTTTCATCAGATCCTGTCAAACACCCCCCCCACACACACACAAATGCTTATACATTTGAGGATTAAAGAGTCCTGTATTCAGACTAATGTCAATTGAGTAATAATAAGAGACAAGCCTTCACCTGTGATTTCTTTCTGGTAGTAACGGCTTACACTGATTATACTATATTATGATGATTGATAATATTACATTGATAATAAGTTTCAACACAATTTGATCTTGAATTGTTCATTTTAGTTGATATTGCAGTCTGCAGTAAATATTTAAGATTCAAGAGGGGTTTATTGTCAACAACAGTATACACAGTGTATTAAAATGCCGTTTCACACAGCTCCTGCCCATGGTGCATTTATAAATATGAAATATCATGTATTTTCACATAAACTTTCCCTAAACTTGCACGTGCAAACAAAGAATAATTTATACATTCTGTTCTTAAAGATCAAACACATAAGTCAAGTCAACCAAATGCAACTTAAAAAACACCACACATACTACAATGAAGAAAACCACTGACTGGGACCATGGCTTCCCCTCACTGGCTGACAGGCGGTGCTCCTCCACCAGGGTGGTGATGATGCGCTGCAAGCGGGAGTGCAGTAAGCTGGTTTGGTTTTTGGGTTTGCCCGTGGACATTTATCCACTTTTCAGCACAAAACCACCTCTTCTCGTTCTGAGAAGCGGGGGTAATGTGCGCTCAAGATGAGTGCCCCATGGGGCAGGTGTTGATTTGCTGGGGGACTCTCTTTGGTAAGAGAGCCATAATGCATTTGATGGTTGTTTCCAAAGGTTGTTTGGCGTGTGCATACCTCTGTTTACATAACCCCTTGCACTTGTCATTCCATCCTGTGTTCGCAGCACTCTTCCCTGGCACATTACACTATTGTGGTCAATGCATCAAGACAGATCCATTCATTGTTTAAACCCATTTATTTGTTATTATGCTACTTTTGCTGTGCTAGTTGGTAGTACAGGCCCTAGTTCTGAACATACTTGCTATGAAATTTGAATTCCGGTAATGTCCATCAACACCTTTTGCTTGTGAAAATCTTTCTCTGAACATTGACCCACCCTCAGCTCTGCAGTGAGCTGCTCCTTCCGCTCTTTCAGGACATTCATCTCTTTCTCCTCCCAGCGCCTAGCTTTGCTGCGCAGATACATGGAGCCACCAGAAATCACACCTGACTTGGAGAACATGGTACCGTCCAGAGCTACAGTCTGTCAAATTAAAAAGCAGTTTTTCAAGAAGATAAAGAAGTATATACTATAGATTTCTTAACTCACACTTAACAGTATATTAGGCAAAATAAATAAATAAGATCAGACAGCATTTGGTGCAGCTATCACTCTTTCTGCAATTATTGGTGGAATTGTTCTTGTAAATAAAACCTGAAGACTGAGCTGGTAGTTCAAGATATTCTTCAGCACTGAACATGAACAATCAGCAGCTCCTTGTATGATATATATTCGTAACAGCATTAATAATTCTTACCTTGAGGCGTTCTGGGCCACCAAAAGCAATGTTGCGGGCATCTTTTAGAGTCTCACACACAAGGGCATTCCCACACACAAACTGTACCACTTTCTTCAGCTGAGGGGCATTCTGGGAACACTGTACCACATCAACCACCATCTTTGCTCCTCGCAGCTCCCTCAGACGCTCGTTCAGAGGGTATACCTGACACCAGAAGAGCAGAATATTTCATGATGGCAAAAAAACAAAAATATTTATTTGAAAGCATTAAACACGTGACCAAATGAAACACATGACAAGACCCAGAACATGACAAAGACATGTGACACAGAATTAAAACATGACATTAATACAAGAGAAATCATTACAGTATCCCCTCTCAAAGAGAGCCATGATGGGCTCTATAAAAGCAAAAGATACATATTAAAAAACAGTAAAAAATTATCTATCTATAAACTTAAAATCAAAGTTACAATTGAATCAATTCTGCAGAGTGTTTAATTAACTCACATCTAGGTAATCAATTGGGAGAAAGGTCTCCGGCCCAGCTCTTTCCTCTTTTACAAACTGAATACAGTCCCGAGCCACCTTCGCTGAGGACACCACTATAGCGGTCATGTATCTGCCAAACACTTTTGTAACAGCAAGCTGGTATTTCTTGTGAATGGGCTGGCACAAATCCAAAAGACGTCCATACTGGAAATCAAGATAATCAGTCATTAGTATCAGAAGTTTGACATCTCTGTTAAATTAGGACTGGGTGTAACATTAGTGATATTCTCAGTGTATCACTGCATTTTCTACATTGGATGTAGTAAAACTTTGTGAACAACTTTTCAAAAACACATTTTTTCAAACACTTGGCTGTCATTTCCCCTTTTTTGCAGAACAGAAATGACCAATGAATGCATGTAAGCAAGAATGTTTTAATGCAGACAAACATTGCAGGGAGTTCTAGAAATCAACATACTGGTAGCTGTATCAGAAGGAGAAATTAAGATTGTAAATATATTTGCAGAAAAAACACAAGCCCTAAAACCCCCGGCACCACAACCAAACCTGAAAAAACATGTTTTTTTAATGTTTCTATCGGCAAGTTTAGGTCCTGGACATGAAAACTTGAGTAATTGAAGTATTATTCCTGGACTTAGTAAAATTCTATCAACATATACTTCTTAAAACATCAGCAAATCAACAATCCAAATAAATTACAACCACATATGTAGCTTCTCTTTATGTTAACAGCATATTGTATGTTAATGCACGTTATAATACCACAACATCCGGGTAAAGTCTGCACAGGCTCTTGAGAATCTCGTCACGTTTCTGCTGCTGGCGGGTCTCCTGGCTGTCTATGCGAGCATTCTGCAGCTCCCCCAGCACCTCAGCTAATTCGTCATTCACCTCCTGCATCCGCACACGGCCATGCTCCAAGTCCTCCCCCAGATGCTGCTCTTGCTCTCTCTGTTCTCCTAGAGCCACACTGCCAAAGCAAAATAATGGAACAGACTCATGGGCTGTAAGACGAGAAAGTAAATACGATACAGCTGGGGTACTGAATCTTGTCCTGGAAAGCTGAGGTCCAGCACAGTTTAGTAGATCCCCTCCATAAACACACTCACTAAACCAAACTGTGATGGACACTGGCCCTCCAGGCACCCCTGCTTTACAGGGTGACAAGACAAAGGTGGAGAGTGTTCCTTTAAAACAACTACAGTAAAAGTAATACACTGGTACAGCCTTCACTTTCAAGAAGTAGTACTGCATCTTAAAGCATAAAACCTTCTATTTCACCCGTGGATTACACGGAATTATGAAAAACATTAGTGCAGACAATGCAGACATATGAGTAATGTCTAACTCTAGCTAAAAAATGAAGTATACTTAGAGGTGTTGACATATTCTTCCAGTTTCTCTGCCCTCCTGTTTAAGTCATTCAGTTGGATCTGAGAGTGCTTTATGTTTGCCTATATGCCAGGAAAAAAGAGAAAAAAAAACAGCTATATCATGATGCTTTATCCTCTGTTTAGATATTATAATAATAATTTCAAAGTGAGTAATTTTAACTCCAGACAATGTCCTTTCAGACATGCTTTTCTTCAGATTACACCACAATCACAGTTGGTTAGTCACATAGTTGAGCATCTTCAACAAGGTTTTTTCAATTTTGACTTTGGCCCTTACCAACAAAAGTCTCACTTCAGACCTTTTTTCTTCCAGTTTCACACCGGTCAACTAGAATTGTCATTAACATGTCATTAACCAAGGTTGGTCAAAGTATTGAAGTGAATTTTTATTATTGACCAAATACTTATTTTCTGCGCCATTATACAAATAAATTCTTTAAAAATCATACAATGTGATTCCCTGATTTTATTTTACATTCTGTCTCTCACAGTTGAAGTGAACCTGTGATGAACATTACAGACCTCTCTCATCTTTTTAAGTGGTACAACTTTCATAATCGGTCGATGTCAAATACTGTTTTCCCCACTGTACAAGTAAAAATTTTTTATTATTAATTTTAAATATATTAAATTAAATAATACATTCTGATCGTTCAAAAGCTACAATGTTACAGGAGTACACAAATAGAATTGACAACTACAGTATTTGGTCAGTTCATAACAAATAACATTAATTATAGAAATGTTTAGAGAAAAGTGTAACAAAGAAATCTAGGTTCCACTGAACATGTGTTTAAGAAGGCCTGGTGGTTTGATCAGCTCATTAGAGGCATCTACAGACGATTCTACTTTTCACTCATTTGCTAAAAAAATACATGCAACTACAAATATTGTTTTCAATTACTGTATAAAACAAAAGACATTTTCAGAATTTTGGATCCCAAAGTAAATATCTTACTCGATTAAAATGAATAGGTACAGCACTTTGTTTCTCTTTTATACATATATATATAGCAAAAAGTTAAAAATATTACACCTACCTCAACCTCACTTTTCTGCCTTTTGTAAAACTCAAGCTTCTCATGATCAGCTGTAATCTCCCAGTGTAGTTTCTCAAATTTCTGCACTAAGATGGCTCCCTTTTTCCTGGCCAGTTCCTTTAGTTCTTTATATCGCTCCAGCTATGACAAAAAACGAAATAACTTACAGCACTTATGCAAAAGTACAAAACTGTATGTAAACTAAACATATGAAAGCCACAGAAACATGAACAATATATACTAATATACTGAATAATCCTCATACCATTTTCAAAACTATTTAAAGCCCCAGTATGTTAGAAGGTTTTGATACAACATTGATATTTATTGTGTAACACAACTTACACAATAAATATCAATGGCATTTTGCCCATCTCAGAGGTACACACAAATTTGTTGAGACACTGAAGCGGTTACAAAAGCAACAAATATATCAGAAGCTTTGTTGACTTATTAGGCTGACGGGTTATATTAGAGTATCATGCTCAAATATGAGCCAGCATCATCTCTTTGTTGCCTTTGCCATTAAATTTATACTAGACTTAGCATATTATTATAGCTAGCTAGCTGGTCTAATTGTTTATCTTTCATACGAGGTTTCACGAATGAGATGCCAAACTTGCATTGGATTTAAACATTAGTCATTTTAACAACTATATTACTCTAGTTTAACAACTATATTAAACTCTCTCCAACCTGAGTTTCATCAAGCTGAACGCCTGCACCTCTTTGAACTTCCTGCTCCTTCATCTCTTTCTCATAAGACCTCCAAGCCTTTTCCAGCTCTGCCAGCTCCTTCTTTAGCTCCTGCAGATCTTGCTTCTTCTTGGCCTGTTGCTTCTGTCTCTTCTGCAGACTTGCCTGTATCTCTTTAGCCTTTTTCTGGTGGTGAGCTGTATTCACTTTAGCCTTGATGTACTGAGGCCTCTGCTGGCTCAGGACTTGCTCCTGAGATCTGAAAAAGAAACAGGAGCAGTGTGATGCAAAAACTTCTCAATTAACCTTAAATTTCATCCAACACTAGTCTTTATTACCTTCCGTGTAGAGGGCTAAGCTGAGCTTAATTTCAAATACAGTATATGTATTAAGATTTTATACCATTAAATGTAATTCTTTTAAATACAACTACTAAGAATATATATATACTATATTGCCAGAAGTATTCGCTCATCTGCCTTTAAACACATATGAACTTAAGTGACATCCAATTTATAATCCACAGGGTTTAATGGACTTTTCACCATTCTTCCAGAAGCAGACATTGATATTGGATGAGAAGTCTCAAAGTATCCGCTCTAATTCATCCCAAAGGTGTTCTTTGGGGTTGAGGTCAGGACTTTTTGCAGGACAGTTCTTCCACACAAAACGTACTCATTCATGTCTTTACAGAGCTCGCTTTGTGCACTGGTGTGCAGTCATGTTGGAACAGGAAGGGACTGCCCCCAAACTGTTTCCACAAAGTTGGTTTGAGAGTTAAGGGGTCTTTGGAAGTAAATGCCGGCGGTAGAACTACAATAACGCTGAATTTAGATCGTATCAGTCAGGGGTGAAACTCCCTCATCTGGCGCAGACAGGCAAGCCAATTTTTAGCTCCCCTGCAGCTATAAGCTCATGGATGTGAGCAGCAACATTATACAGTATCAGGTATACAGTTCACATCCTCCACCAAACTTTACACTGTATAATGCACTCGGACCAGTACCATTCTCCTGGCAACCACCAAACTTACACTCATCCATCAGATTGCCAGATGGAGAAGCGATGTTACTCCAGAGAACGCGTCTTAAACCACTGCATCCCATGCATTGCATTGCTCTTGGTGATTGAACAGTTGCACTGCCATTAAAACCCATTCCATGAAGCTCTCTATGCACTGTTCTTGAGCTGATCTGAAGGCCACATGAAGTTGGGAGGTCTGCAGTGAATGACTGCTGTTGTTCCCAGTCACTTTCACTTTGTTATAATACCTCTGTGAAGTTGGCACCCCATAAAAAGAAATAATCACGAAAAGTACGTGTTTCGTTTGTGCTGATTTGTGCCGCAAAAATTAGCGTTTGTGCTACGTTTGAAGATATTAAACATTATTTATTTGACAGTGTGACATCACTTTCCACCCCATGTTGCCCAAATCGCTCCAAACCAGTGCAGTTCATTTGTGCTCAATTTGTGCCCATTTGTGCTGTTAAAACAAACACTGTATCTGTTTTCCTTCCCGAGATATAGCCAAAATATTTTTGGGGCTGTGACGTCACTCTCCACCCCAGTTCATCTAAATCACACAAAACTGGTGGCATTCTTTTGTGCTTGATTTGTGCCGGTTTGTGCCATTAAAACAAACCTGGTATCTCCGAGCCCTTCTTTCATATAATGGGAAAAATACTTGTTTGGGACTGTTATGTAACTCCACCCCATATTATCTAAATCTAGCCAAAAGGTGCCATTCGTTTGATTGTGCCATGCTCGATTTCCATGGATACGAAAACTACAGCATATTTATCTCGGAAGAAGGTGCATAACCAGTGAAGCAAGTAAGGACTGGTAGGATGTTTCTTTTTGTTCAAAATATTTTTAACGCAATGTATCAAATAATTTTTTAACTATCTGATGACTTGTGAGTGTGCTGGTTTGTTGCTAGGAGGATTAACCGTGTCAACCATAGATTATACTAGCAAACCAGTTAAAAGAAGAGTTTTACCTACCCATGATAATTCCTTCATTCTATAATTGCCCTCCTGTCATCCAAAAATGTCTGTGAATGTCTTTGTTCCCAACAACACAAAATTAGATATTTAGAAGAATGTCCATACGTATAAAGAGGTCCAAAGTCAAGCTATGTTTTGGTCTTTATTTATTCTGAATATGGGGATAAAATCATTGTTTAAAATAACCCATTTTGTGCAACTGTGTATAATGACATAATTCTCATTGTTAGGTAAAACTCTTCCTTCTCAGGAGGTTAAACGATCTGAAAATGGTCAATGTTAAAATATGTTACTAGTAATGCATTTGCAAATTCCAATTAACAGTATTGGAGGTATCAAGCAGAATATAGAATGGAACAAAGAACAGAACACATCTCTCAAAAGCTTGTTTCCTTTTAAGTGCAATAATAAAAAAAAATAAATTGATTTCAAAGAATAATGTTAGTGTTTGAACTGTAACAGTATGTTTATTAAAGAACAAATAAAGTAGACAGAGAAAAACTGTTGTTCATGTAATCAAAAAATGAATGAAAAGAACTGTACAAATAACAATTACTAAACTAATAGAACTTGTGTTCAATAAATCATAGAACTGCTAAAATGGGCAATAAATGATTTGCTATGCACTCTTCTTGAAATATGATCTATTTTTTATGGTAATGATATTCATTATCCAGAGATTTTAGTCCTCCTTTGTGAACAGTATGACATGGGGTTGTGTTTT
This sequence comes from Lepidarchus adonis, assembly GCA_037576955.1. Classification (NCBI taxonomy): domain Eukaryota; kingdom Metazoa; phylum Chordata; class Actinopteri; order Characiformes; family Lepidarchidae; genus Lepidarchus; species Lepidarchus adonis. Next base: position 12,872 of record JBBIGC010178155.1, read on the forward strand.
GGTTTTTGCAGAGACAGTTGTGACATGGTCACAGAGGTCATATTTCTTCCAGCCAAGAGAGGTTCTTCTGCAGTGAGCCACATAATGTCCAAGAGATTCTCTTGTAGGTCCTGGAGTGAATGCGACGACCCCTCTCAGAGTGAACGGTTGTCCATCTCCATGGTCACAGGGATTTCAGACAGTGGATGGTTTGTATCTGCACTTGTATCAATGCACAGAAGTAGTGATGTGTAGCTGTGTGTGACAGAGCCGTTACAGAGGAATTTTGTTGATGAAATATCTTTTGTTTTCCAGCTATCTGGACATTCATGGGGTAATTTCAGTGGCTTCAGACACTTGGACCTGCAGAGGTGTAGTGCATCTTCCAGTGCTGCTTGGAGACTCTTCAGTCCACCAGTCTGTAAAATGCCTACGTTGGTTGGTAAGAGCATTTAGTCATAACTGTTGCACTTGGTACTTGTTTCATTGTTGATGTGATTATGTTAGCAACATTGCAATCTGCATTGACCTGTTTCACGCCTGATTTTAGGTGAACACAGAGAAATATTTCCAGCAGCATTTTTGCCCTCTTTGCATAAGCATCTCTTCCAACTCCTTTTGTGACCATGGTCTTCACCAAATCAAACATTTCAATTTTCCTGTGCTCTTCAAAATAATGGCACTGTTGCAGAAAGCAGAGCAAAGGCACAAGTATTATTTACACTTACAAGCATTTTGTCAACTGCAATGGGTGTTTTAGCCTGGTAGTTGCCATTCTTCAAGACATTGATTCTTGTCTTTTTTCTTTTCAGGTTTATGTCTGCATGTAACCACTCAGAGCAAGGGGTCAGGTAGGACAGTTGCTTTTTTGGAGGGACACCACTGCCTTTTCAGTTTTCAACAGGGTCTTCTGCATATTATTGCTTATTATTGCTCTGCATCAAGTTCACTGTGACTAGGATTTGGTTCAGTCTTCTGTGTCTTTGTTTCAGATTTCTCTGTTTCCTTCACTGGTGCAGATGAAAGCCTCATATTGCCCTCAAGAAACTCAAAATGGCGTATAACAAACCGGTCGATTCGGACGGGGAGGCTTTCATATTTGAAGAGACCGTGTTTTATGTTTTTAAACTCAGCCTCAACATTTGCAGAGCTTGCTGTGTTGTGTACATATTTGAACCATCACAGCTGTTTAAAGGGGGCGGTATTTGTCCCAAATATCATAATGCCATTCTTATGATATTTGGGACAAGCTCTGGAAGGAAATGCAGATTGTCTCTGTCACAATGATGTACTGCAATCTTACTGTCTTCACAGATTTCTGTGACCCATGTTTTTAGATCTGTGTGCAGTGCCTCCTCGGTTCCAGTCACCTCTGTTGAATGGTCATCTTCGGTGACGCATGGCAGGACTCCCTTTGCAAATCGTCTCTTTAGTTAAGTTTTGCAAGTTTCTGAGACAACAGGTAAACCTTTGTCATCATTTCCTTCTGATTCGCTGAGGGCAACAACTGAAATTGAATGGATGAGCTCCCTTGCTTCTTCCAGTGAATCAGATTGTAAAAGTTGTGCCATAGCTCGTAGATAGAATTCTGTTTCCTCTTTGTTTTAATCATTCCCAGCAGCTGATGAGCTTCATGCAGTGTGCCACATCTACAATGATGAAGCAAGGTGGTAGCTGTATATCTTCAGCCTTCCTCACCAGCACTCCAAAGCACTGATTGATGTAGGTTTTCAGGTCTGGGTGAGGAGTGAAGGCCTTTACCATTCCTCCAAGCAAGGCCAAGGAGTAATCACAGACTGCTTCTTTGGGCACAGCAGCACCTGCACGTTGCCATTCATTGAGCCAGTTGGCAATAGAATTGATGGTGTGGTTCTCCGATAGCATTTGCACTACTGGAACATGATCTCCCTGTGAACACAAAACTCCTTGATATAAAAAGACATGCCCAGAATTGCCACAGGGTCTTCCCAATCTTTTAACAACTGAACCTGTTGCATCAAAACTCACAATGG
>JBBIGC010178164.1:0-14862 GCA_037576955.1 Lepidarchus adonis
GTGACGCTTGTTACAACTGATGACGCTTCATTGGCTGTTCTGTATGTCAATCAACTGCCAAACGCCACAGTGGGGATTGATGATTGGCTCCATCTGTACTGCAGGGTTTTCCGTGGCTCATGGATCACTCATTTTCACGCTGTGTCGTCTCATGTGTGCGGTAGTTAATGTTGAATGGCAGGGTTCCGCGATCGACTACCGATGTCTTCGCGATCGACCGGTAGCTCGCGATTGATGTATTGAGCACCCCTGCCTTAAACCTTGCAAACAACTCACTATATCATCAGTGTCATAACAAAGGCTCAAACACATTGTACATTTGAATGCAGATTAATGTAACCAGTTTCCAGGTCAATTTTGAAATATTTGACTATTGATTTTTTTGTCATGAATTGCTCGTACATAATGAAGTGCAGATGATGTAAAAATTGAGAAAAATATTGACTTATGAGCCTTTTACTATGGCATTGACTATGCCTGTGTTCGGCTTTCTGTTTTAAAGGTGTATAATGGCAGAGGAGAAGAGAAGCTGGGCTAGGGTTAGGGTTCAGCTGCAGTGAGTTAGAGTGATGGAGGCTCTCCAGCCAGTTCAGAGGAGAATTTCGCTTGGACTCTGGCTAAAGAGATTGTGAAACATCTGAGTCGGCTGTGTTTTAGTTTGTTGTGTTTGGTCTGGTTTTGTTTAGATATGCTATCGAACATGTATAAATAAATCTCTGCTCACCACTCTACTGGTCTGGGTGTGTGTTCCTGAATTTGTCTCCGGCTTCTCAGCCCGAGTCCTCTCTAAGCTGGTGTAACTCCCATGTCATGGAAAAACAAATTTTCTTAAACATATACTCACTCTTCAGTTTATGTATAAGAAGCCTGCATTTAGTTATTCTGTATGTCACATCATGCTAAAACATTTGTATATCTGTATAGCTGTGCAATAATATTCATTGGCTTAGAAAACCTTTTTTTCTAAAAAGCCAGCTGAAACGTGGGCTCATCTCATCACAGCGCACGTTTCTGCTGTCTGCCATCTGAGACTAACCTGGAACTGGAGAACTGTTTTTGGAAAACAGAATTTCAGGTTGTGACTCTGGATGCAGCAGCAGACTGTGTTAAGTCACATTTTTTTTAAATCACAGTAGCATGACAGTTGAGACCACAAGAGACCTTCTAAAGGATTATTATTATTTTTTTTTTAGAAAGGACGGTTTCTAACCTTGTCATACACACAGTCTTTTTAAAATTATTTTTATTAATTTCTGAAATCCTTTGACAGTAGCATGTAAAACTTTTGGAACTGACTGACAATTTACTTACACAGTTTGGCATAAGGTGCTGAGCCATGATTTGCTAAAATTGAGCCTTTGGTGGATGTTTATACCATACTATGATATCCTGCATGCTTATTGTGTATTTTAAAACAGTGTAATCTGGATATTTGATTAACTTTTCATTCTTATTTTGCTCCTGTCTCAACTTTTTTAGTGCATTGGAGGCATCAAATTCAAAATGTGCTTATATTTACAAAATACAGTTGGTCAGCCAAATCAAACTTTTCCCACTTTTATCAATTAAAAAAAGGTTCAAGAGACTTAAATAGCAAATTACAGAATGTAGTTTTCATTGCATTTTACAAAATGTTCCCAACTTTCCAGAAATAGAGTTTGACAAAACTTTTTTGTCCTTAATATTATAATAACAAAACAGCTTTTTTAATTCAATGTTTTAAAAAATAATTTAAAAAACCCTTAAAATATATAATTAACTACACTTATGGTGAAGAGTATGTTACTTTAAAGTTGGTATTTGAACAATGTGTAATTACTTTTAATTTGAGCCACGTCAGTGTGACCTGTTTTTCATCTTGTGTTGCCATTATTTGATCTCACCCTTGTACATTTTTGGCTTCAATCATTACTTAATTGGGACCATTTTACTGGGATTCAAAGCAAACCAAATAATAAGATTTTGCCCTTTAAAGGCAACTTAATTTGTACTCACATATTGACTTTTTTTCTCTTCTGATGTAATTATTATAATGCTGTTCAGTTCTGTTCACAACCCACAGGCTTATGTGCCATTTTGTCTTGACTTCACAAAGAAGAAATATGAAAGTAATGGTGGACTGAATGAGTCATTGCTTCCTGCCCACTGAGGCAAAGAAGCTGAAAAATGTGGCTTTTAAATCAATCACAAAGCTTGTCTTTAATCTAGTGCAGGGCCTCTGATGTACGGATTGCTCAGAACACAGAAAGGACTGTCCACTCCTCTTTTGCTCACATCTGCTTTACAATAAGCATAACCAAAATGCAATGCTGCACTCAGACAGCTGTACTACACAAGCCAACACAGGCTACTCAAATACAAAGTATTCTGGGGGTCATGTGAAATCACATGATACCATCATGCTTTGGATGAAATATTACATACAAATAGCAGAAACAAAAAAGAAGTAAAGGGAAATGGAACCAATGCATACACAGGAACCACATGAAAGGACTTAAATAACCTGTATTTTAAGGTGACATTACACTTAACAAACACAGTAAATTGCATTTGGCAGCAGTTGTGCAGTAAATAATAAGTAAGGGTGGAAGAAAATGATATAAATAAGTGCTACCAATGCGACTAGAGCATGAATGAATAGGTCTTTCAATAAAAAGATTATAATACTACCAGAGACGGTTTTATAATTAGGCAAACCTAGACAATTGCCTGGGGCCTCACCAAAATCAGCCCAACCACTATTAACACCACAAAACCATGTTTAAGCTCATTTTATCACTGTTGTAAAGTAATTGTTGAATTCTTTATGTTTCAGAATAGAACCAGAATGCCTATTTGTCTACAGAATTCATGTGTATCTAGTACTTGTCCCAGCACATGCACTCCGGGATTGGACCACAGTGGATTATTCATGACATGAAGGAGGAAGATGCAGGAAGTGAAGTAGAAACCGAAACTGTGACCAGAGTTTGAGAAAGCTGTAAAAATAAAGCACATTTACCCAAACAGATTTTCAAAAAAACAAAAGGAGCAGACAGTTAAAGATAGATAGGTACTGTACACTACCTAACATGATAGAATCAGATCCTGTTTCACCTCCTCTAGTAGAAACATTGATTAATTGACTAGCTGATATCCACACTCTGTATTAAAACATGGAGGTATTGTAGATTGATGGCCTTTGTTTGTTTGAACGAACGTGGAGGACTCCATGCCAGTGTTCTCCTAGGGATGAAGATGTTTTGACAGGGAGAACTACAATGCTGCAAAACATTAATTACTTCTTACCACAGACTTCTCAAAGCTGCAATGGCTTTGTGACTGAGAATTAATATTATTCTGATGTGTCTAAATACGTTTATCCCCATCAATTGTTTTTTGTCTTTAAACCATATCAGCTAAATAAATAAAGAAGCTGTTACAATGGAATTGGAATCAACAATGAGAGTATTGTTATGTATCTACATGGTTAAGTAGTTTTTGGTTAGCAAATCCTGAAAAGGCTTGAAAACAAAATGAAACTGAAATATTTCTTGTGTTTAAAGTGCTCTACCTATCTGCATTAATTAAAACTGGTATAATGGCTTCTTCTCCACAATGCAAATACGTCACCACAAGTAGAAAAATCCACCTCATTAAGAGCACTGCTATTTCAATTACCGTCATAAATATACTGTCATAATTTATCATAAAACGTGAACAGATATAGGTATAGGTATATAGGTATATAGATAAGGGTATAGACAAATATAATGCCCCTAAAATAATAACACAAAATGTATCTTTTTATGTCTTTATTGAGAACAAACCTAAACAACTCATATTGCTAATGTTTTGCAGACTCTGATGAACTATTTGGGAAGAACACACAGCGCTACATCCGGTGTAAAAAGACAATGCATATCATCATAAAAAATATATCCTGAGCCTAAAATATGGTGGAGAAAACATCATCATCACCAAAACACTGCAGTAAGTCCAAAATAGAATGGCTTCAGAAAAACTAAATATGCTTTTTTGAGAGGCCAGAGTCAGAGCCCAGGCCTCAACCCAATAGAGATGCTATGAAATTTCTTAAAAATAGCCATAAAAATTAAACGTCGAAAGAATATGACAGAGCTAAAGCAGTTCTGCAAAGACGATTTGCAGGTCTGATCCACAGCTACAGGAAGTGCCTTGTTGAGGTTATTGCTGCCAAGGGTGGAGGGAGGGGCGGGGGGTGTCAACTAGTTATTAATTCCAAGTGTTCACATACATTTTCCACTACCAATATGAGTGGTTTATGATTGTTCTCAATAAAGACATAAAAATATCAGATTTATTTGTGTTATAATTTTAGGCACATTACCCATGACAAATTACTGCAGAAAACCATGAAATTTCAAAAGATTCATATAGTTTTTCTTGCCAATATATTTTCATAGATGCCTCAACATAGTTGATAATAAAGCAATTCAACTCTGACCTTGGACACCAGGTCGAGCTTTAATAGCTATTTGCTTTCTTTCTACGTTTGACCATTTCCCAGTGGCTCAGCTGTTATCTCTCATTCTCAGATCAAATCTCTGAACTGCAATATTACCACAGATGGAAGTCTTTTACGGCAGGAACAGTTTAAAAATCAAATTCTTCTCAATCTCCTGGTACAAATTGTCTTTTGCTGGAGTGTAATTTAATAGACTGCAGAGTGTAGATATTTCCATGACTAAAGCAGTTTGTCAAAGTCAATAAAGCATCACAGATTGCGTTTCGTTTCCCCACCCATCAAGGCGGAGAAAAAAGACATCGATTTGTGTTTTAAGGGCCTGTGTGACAGGCTAAACAAAACCAAGAGCTGCTGAACATATTCTCCCAGAGGAGATGAAGTATGCGAATAAACAGCAGGCAGCTATGGGCTTCTAAAAATCGCACAGCTCACATTTAGGGGTCAAAGTGTTTTTTTAAAGAGACATTTTAGAAAAGGAAGAAAATTGGTGTCACTGCTTCCAGTCTAGTTTATCTGTCGCATACCCTGTTCAAGTCCAATAACAATCTGAGCCTCTTTCTTTTCTTGGGATCAAAGGTTTTTCAATGCAATTATGCAATGTTGTGCAGTTATCTTGTCATGTAATTCTTCAATCTAATAATGCCGGTAATATGAGATTATTTGCTTCTGTTCACTTGTGTCCATGCCCTCCTGACTGGCATTAATGGCTAATTATCATTTCTCCTTCTTTCACTGACCTTACATGATGCTTTTTAACTATAAAACTTACTACATTCTTTAAATAATACAAGTTTCCAAATTAGCTATTGTCTTGGGTGAACAATTCAAGGTTAAACCCTGTTTTTGGAATAAAACTGAGGTTCTTAAACATAAAAATCACTTTGCACCAGAACAGCTAGAGTAACTGGACAAAGACAGTCACAATATTATGTCCAAAACTGAGGAGGACAAGCATAAAATATTCTAAACCCTCTTGAGGCCTGAGATCAAATAAAAATGACACAAAAAAGACCTTCTTAAAAATCTCGAAGCTTATTTCAGCACCCAAGCCGCATAATTTTTCCACAGTTGTGCACTATGGATTAAGCAGGGAATGTCAATGTCAATCAGATTATTGCATCTGCTGGTTAATGTTGTTGCAGCAGAGGTGTGTGTCCGTGGGCAGAGTGGGAAACGTTGGATGAGTGTGTGTGTGCGATAGAGAATGTGTGCTGCAGATAATGGATCAGCGCTGAAAAAGCGGCACGGTGTGTGTGTGTGTGTACAACAAAGTCCATCCAGTAAGTGGGAGTGCGAAGAATGCCTTTAAAGGCGACTGTCATCTCAACACACACGGAAAAAAGAGAGAGAATGAGAGAGTGAGTGAGAGATAGAGCGCTGACATATCTGTTTTGCCTTCCCACAATGCACACACCTGCTGGGTCCATGTGTTTTAATCCACCATCCTTTTTCAGACTTAAATTCCTCCAAAGCACATCAGGCAAGAGGCTGAGGCCCTGCATTCTATTCACCATGAGTGAGCCCACCCCAACGCTCTTCTCCTTTTTCAGCAGGCTGAAGCCAACTGGACCACAGCCAGCATCTGAAAATGGCACTCAGAACATGAAAGAAGGAAAAAAAGGCCCAGCATGGTGTGGAGAGGTGGACAAATGGGGATGTGCTACAATTCATCTTGCAAAATCTCTTACTGCCTTCAAAGGGCTTCTTAGAATTGTGTGAGCTGAAGAGCTGGTCTTAGTGCCATGTTTATATGAACTGAGTGTGGCTTGTTGCTTTGCAATACAGGTTCCTGTTAGCTCCTTCCAGAATCGGAAAACCTCATTGATCCTGGAGAAAACTGCTTATGCTATAACTGCACAGACAGACGGACAGACAGACAGAGTCACAAAATAGGTACTGAGCAGTGGATTGACACTGTGTAGCAGGCAGTAATAATATGTGTGCCAGAAATAGTTTAATAATAAATAATAAGTATTATAATCTTAATAATAAGATTGCTTTACAAAAAATCACTGAGAACAATGGAATATAGTCTTTGAAAAGAGAAGTCTTTAGTTCTGATTTAAAGGTAGAAAGAAAAGAACAATGGCAGAGAGACTGAGGAAGAGAATTCCAAAATTTGTTGGCTGTGGCACTGGAAGTCCTAGCTTCTATAGTGTAAAGTGAAGATTATTACTAGTAGACCTCAGAGAGGTCTGAGGCAGGGGAGTAAGGCTTGAGGAGGTCAGAGACATTGGGAGGAGCAAGATTATGGAGAGCTTTGAAAATGAGAAGCAATATTTAAAACTGGTAAAAATGTATAGTTTGACACACCAATCAGATTTCAAGCCGTAGCAGCAGTTTCTTTAAGAAAAGTGATCTTGGGAACTCAATGGATTGGACTAATTTGTCTAGCACACCTACTGATGCTTGATCAGACCTCAATCAGACCTCAATAACACACAGATTCTTGATCAATAACACATAGAACTCATTGTCATTTTCCTCCATTATCCTCCTGGAAGGAATTGCCACTGCAGTGAAGAAGTGTACTTGGTCTGCAACAACTTTCATAATAATCATAATTTCATAACATTTCCCAGAGCATTACACTGCCATAACCGACATGCCTTAGTCTTATAATGCATCCTAGTGCCCAAATACCAACAACCACATGATACAAAAAACATGTCACCACCTTCCATTGCTCCATGGTCCAGGACCTGGCCCTTACAGAAGTCCCAGCCTCCACTGGTATCCACAGCAAGGCACCATCCCCACTACACTGCTCCCTGGGAGCTGTTGGGAGCTGCCTGCTGCTCCTCATGTGCACGTGTGATGGATTAAATGCAGAGGTCACATTTCATTGTGGTGCATTTTGTGGGATGGTGTATTTACAATGGCAAATTACTCTCAGTTCTGATGCCCTTTGTAGGCTGTAGGTTTGCTGTGTCTTGCAGCCTTTGCCTTGGTTCTGAATACAGGTTCTGTCTCTAACAACTGCTATTACTTTTCCTGAAATAGCAGATTTCTTGCTAGTCATGTAGCACCTTCTGAGTGTGGATGCACTCAAGCAAAGAAAAATGGCAAGTAGGGAAGTTCCTGTGGAATGCTTGAGTGTTGTGGTGCTGACAATCCCTTCTTGGAGCTTTTAAGGAATTTCTAAAGACCTGTTTCTTATCAAAACCATATGCCGTTCAGTACTTTTCACATTCTGATTTTGAGGAAAAGGCTGTTTAATACAATTATTTAATTGAAAGGCAGTTTAGTGTGGACTCCTGTAGAAATCACTGTATGGTCTGAGAAGACTGTGAAGGTCATATTCACATATTATGCCATTTGAAGGCTTTTTCCTGGGCTGTTCCCACAGGGCTGCGTCCTGTTCTGCAGGTACCTAAGCAGTGCCCTTATATTCTACACTCATTAAGCAGGGGGTGTGGGTTTAGGGAAGTGAAATTGATTAACTACCTCTGTTTGATACGCCCCGCAACTCCATCATCAAACACAAAACACAACAAGCTTTTTCAGAGGTCTGCAATGACTGATGGGTAAACAATCCTGGAACTTCTTGTTTGCCATCTCCATATGCAGCTTGATGTTTCTTTCCAACCGAGCATTTTCCTTCTGTATTGTTCAGAATTTCCATTAAAATGTCTCAATATTCATTGTATTCTACTTCACAGGTAATGCTATGGAAACTAGAATGCAATTCTAATAACCTAATAATGCATTTTTCTGTATTTATGTCTTATTACAGTTAATGTTTTTCATAGCAGTTGGTCACAGATATGAAGATATGATCTCAGGTAGACTGTTATGAAATTCCTGATCATATACAGTAACCAGATGTAACAGAAACATTTGTCCCTGAATTAGAATTCCAGATATTCCAACACCATGTACAACACAGACCAGAATAGGTGAGAAAGTGGAGCTTCACACATTCATTAAGGATTCCTTTACAATGAACTCCATTAATCTTCTTAGCAGACCCCAGGACTGAAACAAAGGCCTTATCATGACACCAGTTTCCTTGGGGATTCATCATGATCATGCAAGAAGTTTTGCGACAGAATTATTAAGAAGAAAAGACTAACTGGCAATGGGTTTAGGACCATTTTTCAGAATCACTTCACTATAGTGTAGGAGTTGGGAGCTGACTGCTAATGAGGCACAGATGGCTCAGAAGAACCTGGTTAACATCACAATATGTGGAATTTATAAAACTGGGGTGGATAAGCAAAACAGGTGCATCTGATAAAGTTTAGCAGAACCATTAGGCTAAGAATGATATTTAGCAAGTGAAGGAATCTTAAATCTATACACTATATATCTGATGTAGCACCTTTTGAGAGACCAGGACAGTTTGTAGACGGTCACCTTGTCTTTAATTAATGCTGAATTAAAACTCTATTAAATGCAACTGCATTTTAAGTTGAATGTAACTGATTATATTAAATCTAATCCTAAACCTAAACTTAACCTTCCCATTATCTTAACAGAAAGGCTAATCTTAACCTTAACCTCAGCAAAAACTAGACCTAATCCTCAAATTTAACATTAGTCTCTTAATAACTTTACCACCTGTAGATAATGTTTGTAATTTGTAGTGGAGTCTCAAAATGGAGAGATATTTATAAGAATATTATATCAATAACTTCAAATAAACCTAAATTGTTCTGCTATAATATTAAAACCACCTGCCTAATCATTTGTAGGCTCCACTCACAGAGTCAAAACAGCTCTGACTATAGTCCACTGTGTGTTCTGACATCTTTCTACCATTGTTTTTTTTGTGCAACAGGAGCTGAATAAGACAGAAGAGCCTTGATTTCCCACATGCATCAATGAGCCTTAATTACCCATGATCCTTTCACCAATTCACCAGTTGTCTTTCCTTGGATCACTTTTGGTAAGTACTACCAACTAACTACTGCATATACATATATACTATATTTCCCTCCAGAGAGCAGAGACACATTTCACTTTGATTTACCTGTTTCTCAGTGTATAAATTTGCTTTCATATAAAAGGCATGCTTAATTGGCTATTTAAAACAATCTGTTCATAATAAACATTAAATATATTGACTAGAATTAATCTTTCAAACAACAAAATGCAGCATGGGGCAATCTCATGAAACATACTACAGATAAGCAGAGAAACTTACGCAATACACATGATACAAGCAAAGTCTGCTTTACTGAATATGTCCTGGGGCTCAGAATATATATGGGTAGTGCCAAGGCTAATTAGCTTTCTCATTGAAATGTAACCTATGAAGCTAAAATCACAATAGAAATCAACATAGATTCACTGAAACATTCTTGATGAAAATGTCTTGATTCAGATCTATGCACAGTAGACATTCTTTAAAGAACCACAGGTTAATTTAAAAGATTGTTCTTCTATAACATTGTTCCGAGAAGACATATTTGTATTTTTAAGAGTGCATGACTACAAAAACTGCTAAAAAGAGCAGCATGTATAAAAGCTGTTGTGATAATATAACTCAATCCAAGGTTTATTGTCCTTTTCACACAAGCAGGAAATCCTCCATCGCAGTCAAGGTTTGCCAAGTCTTCAGAACAACATCCATGTACCATACTCCTGCAACTGGCCAGCGTGTGTCCTAAGAACCAGGCTGCTCTATGGGTTATTGGCTGGCATCTGTACAGAAGCGTGTCAGAAATAATAAGCCGGTCTCTCACTCAAAGGTGATCTGTATGCAAATACATGAAACACTTCATCCCTCGTTGTCCATGAGTAGATGCCACAACTTGCTAACACAGATCAACCTCAATGCTCTGCCGTGACAGCATGACTACCTCAATAAAACTCAGCGGTTGTGTAAGTGGCAGAGGAAAAACTGTGCATACAGATGTGACTACCATGCTGCTTGAATATTGTCCTATGTCCTATGTAAGAGACACAGGCCAAGAGAATACCAAAAATGAAGCGAGGCAGTTCTAGGTGTATGCCATGGCAAACAGAATCACAAATGTAGGACTTTACCGATGTGCCTAAAATCCCTAAACCTCACAGTAAGTAAACTTCGCCAAGTGAACATGGCTTCCTAGACTGACTACATTTGGGGTAAAGGAAAAAGATCTGTTATTATGAGTTTTCATCTTTAAACCAAGACATCCATTGTTAAAAAAAGATCTTGGCACTGCCTAATCACTGGTTAGCATGCCCTGATAATAAATAAATGCATGGTTATTTAACACTCACTTTACACCGTCACCATCAATACAAAGTAAGAGTCAGGATGCTGTGCAAAATGAAAACAAATACAGGATGTATGTAATGATTTGCAAACCATGTAAACCCGTATTGTAAACAGAACAAAAGCATTATATCAAACACTGAAGCTGAGAAATGTTATTGTTTAATGAAAAATATATTTCGTTCATGTTTTAAATTCAATTATTGAGACAAAGTTCCTCAGTGATGTCTGATGTAAAATAGTTCACATCTTCACAGTGATTGTGTTAGTGGAATTGAGTAAAATATTATTCATTTATGCTCATAATGAGAATTAGGGGTGGGACAAAATTTTGATTTGGCAATATAACGTCATCCTTGATGTAATAATCGATACGCTGACAGCAAAATCAATATTTTTTATTAATAAACATTCCCCATCAATTTGACTCACCAACCCCATAATATATGTCTCCTCTAGGTGGCGCTGGAAACTTGGGTGAAATTTACCAACAGGAGAAAGCTACGCTGAGAGACGCTCCAGCCACGTTTAAATCTAAAGTCTGGGTCTGAAAGAAAGGCTGTGTGTTTAGGAAGGACACTAATAACTGGTAAATCTACCACATACTCACTTTGATGATCATTCTTATAAATATATAAAACAGAATGAAATGAATTTTTTGTTTTCGGTACAACAGCTGATCATAACAATGAGCATTTTTCTTTTGAAAATTTGATGTTGTTCAGTTACTATCCTTACAGTGATGCTCATTTTGCTTTGAATATCAATCACTGTTCGCACCATGCTATAGCTAAGATGTGTTTCCTTCTTTATACAGAATGTAACACTGCTTACAACATTAATAATTGTACATTTGTTTTAGCATTTTTTTTACATAAAACTTTTTATTTTTTCACTTACTATAGATATTATTAATATTTCTGAATTTCAAAAGTTAGAATTAAATGTTATTGAACTAAACATAGTTAACTTAATTCATACATTTTATTCCAAACCATGCATGATTTACTACTACAAGATTAAATACATATAAACATGTTTAATGATTTTTTTTTATTTGTCATACACACAGCACAAAGTTACAGCACATGTATTGTCTGCTTTAACAGTACAGTCTTTATGTAACTAGGTTACATGCTATATTTTATTAAAGGTTTTCCATAATTTGCACTCTCCTCATTGAAATTTCTCATTGACTCCCACTTTAAACATGCATTTGTTGGCTGTCAGTGGTATAAATTTTACAAGAGGGAATGGTGAGATGATGAAAGATGATCACTTGGATGAACTGCTGTCAGGTTCTTCTAATGGACTGTATCAGGGCCCTAACATCTAGATAAAAATACTGCCTGGCTGCAAGATACACACAGTAAAAGAAGGAATATGGACAGAGGCTGATTTGAAATGCTCGACTAATGAATGCTGTTCATCTGAGCTGTAATAATGAATAGCTTCCTTTTAATCGAGTAATTAATTAAAGCTAAATTAATCAAGTTAAATGGCTTGTTACTTAATGAAGTACAATTATGTTAAACTACAAACTATTTTCAATCGTGCGGAAAGACACTTTTGTGACAAAATTATGGAGAGAATCTAAAATATAAAGACAACGATGAGGAGTTTCCTCAACAGCTATCTATAGATCTGTTTAGGGATATTTATCCTTCAATAACTTCCCAACATTCAGTTGACTATTATCCACAAACAGTCTAATCATGTTACAGAAGTAACTAACTGGGCGTCTTGTTATGGACACTTATTGGTATATGATGAGTTTGTTTGGTCTCGCTTCTCTATACCTATAGACTGAAAACTTTCCTCTTTTAATTTTTATTTTAATGTTTATTTCTCCCCTCAGAAAAGTGATCTTTGGCTTGTGAAAATTGTTGTTGGGTGAGAAACAAAACCATAACCTACTGGATGGAGAGCAGAGGTTTTACCTTACCCCCCTCTTTGTACATTTCTAGAAGTGGTTTGAGTTTAACTTAAACTTTACTAGCAATTCAGATGAATGAGGTGAAAAGTGTCTAGTGACCTGTAAATGGTCTACAACCATTTTTATTATTCTATTGTAAACGATAAAAACCAAAAAGGTGCAAATTTGGTTTCATACACAGAAAGAGGCAGTTCAGTAGTAAAACTTAGTAAAAGCTGATTATCAATGACCAGTTATCAAGCACTTTTGCAGTTTTCAGCAGAAATCAGCAGGTTTTCTCTGTGTGTTGCCTACAGCAAAAACACCTTTGCGTGATTAGATGAAAGGCCTACTAGTCTGATCTCTGCTGGAGAACAGCAGCCTATGTGAAGACATTAATCATGCTGAGCTCAACAAGCCATCAAAATGCTCATTCCAAGAGCAGCATGCACATGAAACGCATTCTCTCTGGACTTCCACTGAAGTGGTGCATGTTAGATAACACAAGCGCTCTTGCTAAGCCAAGCAAACCAAAAAAGTGATACAAAGTGCGATTGGGATCAGAATGTCTAATAATAGAGAGCACCTGGCCCTTTTAGATCATACACAACTCTTTTTAAGCCACTTGGAAAAGGAATTCTTTCACACAAAAACGACAGAAAATCCTGGCCATCGAGTGCTGACCAGAACTCTCAAAAGCTACAGAGGAATAGCAGGGATTGCTTTGGCACCTGACTTTCCAGCTGCCATCTCTGGCACAGATACAAGGATTACTGTCCAATTTATCTCTTTCTTCAGAGGCTTACTACTATCTAAACAGCTCGCCACTTCAAAAGTGTGAGAGGTTTGAAGCAGCCGTGGCTGCGTAGCCTTGGATATAAATTGGCTTAAAGCAGCATCAATTAAACAGGCCAAGCACAAAATCGGAGAGATGTTTTTGATCGCTGAGTTGGAAAAAGAGTGTGATCCAAATTGAGACAGCGGTTCTATATGCTGGCCCTAGGGCGCAACTGTAATAGGACATGTTAGGGATGAACTGGGGCCAGTAAAAAAAGCCTAGCCACTTCTTATTTCCTCCATTATACAGTCCCGATCAAAAGTTTAAGGCCACTTGACAATTGGCAAAAAAACATATGTTGCATGGTTCCAAGTACAGTAGATCTTCAACATGCTACAAGAAGCAGTAGTTGGGGTGCCAAAAATGACATTATGTCAAAGTTTAAGTTCTAATGCAGTTCCTGCAGTAATGAATTTCCAAATCATCAGAATAGTTCATCCTGAAAAATCACCTCACAACAATGCACTTAGTTGAGAGCTTGGAAGTCAAGTCAAGTCAATTTTATTCATACAGCGATTTTTACAACTGACTGAGAGTTTATAGAATCCGGGTCCGAGCCCCCATGAGCCAAAGGCAACAGACGTGAGAAAAACTCCCTAATTGTAGGAAGAAACCTTGAAAGAAACCAAGGCTTAGAAGGAAACCCATCCTCCTCTGGTCGACACCGGAGAATGATATAGAGAAAAAACTATGAACAAATAAGATCAGGAGTTTAATGTGAAGAGGCATCTGTAGTTCTGTCCATGTGCACTCTGTTCAAGTCAGATCAAGTTTAGCCTCCGAGAGCAACCAGTCTTCTCAAGCCGCACTCTTAACAGGCATTCGATTGCAAACCGAGTGTGTGAGACACATTCACTAACCAACTTCAGTGGACTGCAGACGAGTATTGGTGGTAGACGACAGTGGGGTTAAAGGCGCTTTATAATTGTGTCCTCTGGCAATTTATTAGCTAGAATCAAAATCTAATTTGTGTACAAAAATCCATCAACTTTTGACATTCAAAGGGGATAAAAAGAGTATTAGACAGAGCTAAATCTATTTTTCTAACTTATTAAAATGACCTTGGTGTAAGTAAATACATCACTGACTGTGTGTGGGATCTGAATTAAAGCATCTACTGGAATGCAAATACTGGAATATTCATTCAGTCATTGTCCAAAACCCTTATCCAATGTGGGTCGTGGGGAAGCTTGAGCTGATCCCAGGTGACTAGAGGCCCAGGGCAAGGTTCAGCCTGGACAGGAGGCAAACCCATGGCAGGGCAACACAGAGACAGACATTCTCTCTGTCTCTGTCTCTGTCTCTGTCTGTCTCTCTCTCTCTCTCTCTCTCTCTCTCTCTCTCTCTCCCACACACACACACACACACACACACACACGCACACACACACACACACACACCCCCCCCCCCCCTCC
>JBBIGC010178172.1:0-14861 GCA_037576955.1 Lepidarchus adonis
TGTGTAACAGTAACCTGTTTAACTGAGTTATGCTGAAGATGTAACTGAGTTTATGGTCTGGCTGGTGAATTTCTCTTCTGAAGACACATGGCACCTTCACTTCACAGGCTGTAAATGAAAGATGTAGAAATGTGTATGTAGATATGGTATGTACTGAGTATATGTATAATGTGTGTTAATTGTACAGCTCTTTATAGTTTAATGCTTTGTTTTTAAACTGCTTTCACTTTAAATAGTTCAAGTTTTAGCTTTGTTTTGTTTTACTTAAATCTTACCTAGGCAAATTCATTTGGAATAACAAGAAACCTAGACTCAGGCTGAGGCTGCCTTATGAAAGAGGGGGCTTAAAACTGCCGAACTTAAAATGGTATTACAATGTGTTACTTCTCATCAGAACCCCTTCCTGCTTGGGTAAAGATCGAACAGATGTCTGTGCCGTCCATGCCACTCAAATTATACTAATATTCTGCAGGGCCCACAACTTTGGAAAAAGCGACAAAAAACCCTTTCCTTAGAAACACTATTGATATTTGGTATAAAGCACATGGGCACATAGGAAATACCCCTCCAATGTCTCGCTATTCTCCCATATGGGGTAACGCACTCTTTAGGGCTGGAAGAGAAGATGGGGGCTTCAAAATTTAGGCAAATAAAGGGTTGAAGAAAATATAAGACCTCTATTTAGATGGAACCTTGATGACATTTGATCAATTATGTCAGACATTTGGTATCTCATCCGTGTAAATTCAAAACAGGCAATCTTAATAGATGTTGGACTTCTACAGGCTAGAAGGATGTTAGCTCTGTTTTGGAGAAAAATGGAAGTGCCTTCAGTACAGATATGGATTCATGAAATGGCATGTGGTGTTGCAATGGAGAAATTGACTTATATAATAAAAGGGAAAATTAAAATATTTGAGGCAATCTGGAAACCATTAGTTAAGTTTCTTGACGTACAGGGTGCTTGACTGACTGACAATCAATATGTTGCTGATTTTTAATTAGGTACCTACCTTGACTTTTTTATTTTATTTTTTATTTTATTTTCTTATTGAGTCTTGGTCACTCTTATTATTGTCATTGCCAAGATTTATTTATTTATTTTCCTATTTTTTCTTTTTTGTTTCTGTCTGTGTATTGTGCTTTTCATTTATATTACGGATGTTCACTGGTGAACTTCTGATCCTTTTTTCTGTGATATAAAACTGTCAATAAAAATATTGTTAAAAAAAAAATTAAAAATCTTACCTAGGCTTCTGATGACTTGCTCCTCATCAAAGCCAATAAATCCTATTCTGATATTCACCAATGTTTTCTTATGACGTTACTTCGTAGATGAGAACAGAATCTACACACAGTTGTGCACAAAAGAATCACAAAAGTTTTCTTAAGTTCCACAGTGATATTTTTAGTGTTTATAATATTGACCCATTACTTCACAAAACATAATGGATGCTATGCTAACAAATCAGTTAATGGCAGCATGGATACTACAGCAGTGATATTTAATGGGTGGACGATCAGGTTATTGATTTGCAGAATGTGGTCCTGTTTCTCCACCTCATTCCTATTCGACCAATAGTGTGTTTACTGCTGCTTCTAGATGTAGCGCATCTAGGAGGACAGATTCTGGATGCAGACTGAGCACTTAGAGCACACTTTAAACACATGAACATGTTGAGGACAACACCTCAACAATCCCCTTCCTTTAGGTTTTACATGCTGGTGTAAACAGCACTGTGGGATTCATCACTGTAAGTGCACCAAGTGGAAGTGACTGCAGTATTACAGATGGTTGATAAAGGGAAGAAATGTGGCCCAAGACTTTGTTGCAGTGATCACTGCATTGGTGTCTTCATACATACATGTTGTTCAATGACTGCATTGGAGTTCAGGGTGGCTCACTGATTCCCACTCAAACAGTTGTGGCACTCCGGAACAGGCCAGCGTGGTGGTGCTGACGTGGCAGTTTGACCCATGGGTGACACACCACGCCCAAGTATCTAAGCTGCACCATTTGGCCCGCTACTGACTTAGCCCAGAGGACCTCAACTTGGAGCAGGTCATGGAGCAGCTTGTAATTGGGGTTTACACCCGTGCGCTGCCCTATGGCACTCAAGTGGCCGTGGGGCAGCAGGCACCAGCCTCAGTCACTGAGCTTATGGGTTGTGCCGAAAGGGTGGACATGGCCCGCCTCCACGCGTGCAGTGTTCACCAAGAGCGGCCTCCTGGTCCCCCATCCCGAACTCCCTTGTGGCACATGTGGCCACAGGAAAAGGTGGGCAGTCTACCGGGGACCTATCCCACTCAGGAGCGGTAGTGGCCCCACAGGAAGAACCCATGCCCACCAATCATGACATGAAAAGCACGCCAACGCTCAGGAAGACCTGGATGACCGGTTGTGCTGTTCACGGGGACAGACCCCTTCCTCAGCCCCGCCATGCCCAGGTATAACTCGATGGTCGACCAGTCACGGCTTCGCTGGAAATAGGGGCCACCGTCACCCTGGCCTGACCAGATGTTGTACTGTATTGATCCGGTGCCACAGCGGACTTACCAATAACCTGCGTACACGGCGATGTCCGGTTGGTCCAAGGGGCAGAGGTGTAATGACACTAATAAAAGCCGCTGAATATGATTAATGCCTGTCAAAAGTGGCAGCATTCTGTTTCATTATAGCATATAAAGATGTTTTCAATAAATCCAATGCACTCTTCAAAATTCTGTTAAACAACTTAATGATATTTTATGTTGTGTCGCACAAATCCATGGGCTGGTTTGTGGAACCTACAGATCAGTGTGGTCCCCAGCCTGCTGGTGCCACTGCTACTGGGCAGTGATTAACCATGCTATGTGGCTTTTCTTAATGGCCCCAAAGGTCACCAGGACAAAGAAAAAGGAGAGCCAGACCGCCACTTGGGCCGTCACCGCCAACCCCGGTGCTCCTCTGGCATTGGGATGATGGAGAGGAGGTGGATCAGGAAGGTAAGGAACCCTTTGCCACTAATCTTGTGTCTGATCTGTTTCAGCAGGTGCAGCAGGACTCCTTATTACTCTGCGAACAAAAGGAGGATGAAAACCTCAAGCACTGCTGGCACTAGGTGGGCCAGGGGGCATGAATACATCCTAGTGCTGGTTGACTATGTTACTAGGTACACTGAGGCTGTACCACTGCGCAGGAGCTCTTTCTCCTGGCTAGTCACGTGGGGATTCCAAAAGAGATCCTTACGGACCAGGGCACCCCCTTTGTATCACAAATGATGGCAGACCTCTGCTGTCTGCTGCGGGTGAAGCACCTCCGTACCTCCTTCTATCATCCCCAGACCGACGGATTGTCGGAACGCTATGTGCAAATGACAAAGCGGATGTTACGTAGGTTGATAAAGGAGGACGGATATAACTGGGACTCGATGCTGCCATACATTATGTTCGCCTTACAGAAAATACCCCAAGCCTCCACCGGCTTCACACCCTTTGAGCTCCTTTTCAGTTGCCAGCCTTAAGGCCTCTTGGACGTAGCGAACGAGGCATGGGAGCTGCAACCTGTCATGCAGGAACATATGGAGGAGGCCCAGCTCCAGCAGCAGCATGCTTATAATTGGCCTGCCCAGCCCCGTGAATTCCACCCAGATGAGTACTGGTTTTAATTCCCACAACCACATGTAAATTTCTCAACACCAGGCAGGGGCCATACACTATAACAGAAAACATAGGCCCAGTCAATTATAAAGGAAACTAACCAGGGCGACATCATATTACACAGATTTATCACGTAAACCACCTCAAGAGCTGGGTGAGGCAGGTCCCGCTAGACTCGGCGTGGGCCACCACGGCTGGAACCACCCAGCTGCACGAGGAGGTTCACATGGGTGACCAGTTAAACGGCTTGTAGCACCAGGAGATGTTGGAGCTGGTTGACCAGTTTCGGGATGTGTTCTCTTGTCTTCTTGGCAGGACCCAGGTAGTGCACCATGAGATCTGCACCCCCCCAGGGAAGGGTTGTTAAAAGCACAATTGGATAAAATTAAAGTGCCCCCAGGCCTGCCAGCAAAACCCAGGTTAGTGTGTTGGCGGGTTCATTCCCCATTTCTCTTCTCAGGCAGTTCCCCTCTCTTACCTCACAAAGAAAAGAGAGCTGGAGAAAGTGGACTGGAGCCCTGATGCAGAGAAGGTTTTTACCACACCTAAAAGAAGCCCGTCCTACACACCCCCGGATTTCCAGTGGCCCTTCACCTTACAAATTGATGCATCAGAGCCGTGCTGGCACAAGAGTTAGAAGGTGCCAAACATCCGGTGATTTATCTGAGCTGGAAGCTCCTATCGTTGGAAACCCGAAATGCAGCCATGGAACAAGAAGCCCTTGTAAAGTGCCAGCAAAGTGCAGACACGGAAATTTTAAAGCGGACCCAAATGCAAAAATGTGACGTGAATTCACTCCTATTCAATTACTACTAACCCCTCTCTCACACTCACACAGAAGTATGAGATTACAGTCCTTGGCTGAGGTGAGTGCCTATGCCAGAGGACTACGAGGCGGGGTTAGAAATGTAACTGGTACACAGGGCTCTTGAGTTCTCCTGGTGAAAAGAGGTGGAAATGTGTATGTAGATATGGTATGTATAATGTGTGTTAATCGTACAGCTCTTTATAGTTTAATGCTTTATTTTTAAACTGCTTTCACTTAAAATAGTTCAAGTTTTAGCTTTGTTTTTGTCAGCTCCAGGTGGATCTCGGGCACGCGGAGCACATGCGTCCCAGAGAGGCCGCGCCTCTTATGCTCGGCTGGCTCCCAATTCAGGGCTAATCAAGCCTGGAGCTGACACATATAAAGCGCGACTTAACCCTTAACCCGCGGTAGTCCGGTCGGCTGTCTGAGCCCTCCGTTTCTTTTTCTCCATCCAGTGTATTCCTTATTGCTTGTACCAGGCATTCTTATCCCTTACGCTATCCTTTGTGTCTTTTACAGACCAGTATGTCTCTCCCCCTCTTAGATGAAGGTAAAACAGACGCTTAACCTGCCCTGCTGACGAGCCGATTCCCCTCAGGCTTGGCTTTACCAGTCCTTCCCTCCCCTTTGGTGATTCATGTTTTGTTTTATCTTTTCCCGTTTTTGTCTTAATAAAATTCCCCTCGAGGCCTTATTCTTGCTAGAACCTGACGTGTTGGTGTAGTTTGTGAGGTTTTTGCTCACAAGTGGTGGAGTGTGCGGGCACAACAATTCCCTAATCTGTCGGGTAAGCACTTGTACGGTCGTTCGGGCGGTTACTCGTATTAACAAAATTTTTTTCTCTTCTCTTTCTCTCTCCCTCGCTCTCTTCATTTCTTTTAGGTTCGGTGATCGGTGCCAGCGACGGAGCAGCCAGCATGACCTCAGTCAAGGAACTGACCACATTCCTGGCCAACAAACTGGCCGAACTCACCGATACCACATTGCGTTTAGCGAATGAGACCCTTAGGCAGCGGGAGACCGCTGGGATTCCTCTCCCTGATGACAGGTGTAAGGCCTTTCATAAGTGGCAATATGACCCAACCAAAACACACCAAACCCAAGTAGCCAATATCCTGTGGCTGACCCGCCGCTGGCTCTGCCCGGCAAACCCACGCTCGAGCAGGTGGTAGAATGGGTCGCCCTGGATGGCTACATACGGGCGCTCCCTTATGCCACCCAGATGGCCGTGGGGCAGATGACCCCCACCTCCCTTGAAGAACTGGTGGATTGTGCTGAGCGGGTGGATGCGCCCCCGCACCCGTGCTCGTGACGTCCGACCTGAACGCCTGGCCTCTACGAGCAAGAAATTCTCGGTTTCTGTTTCCCCTCCGGAGGGGGCCGTGGGCGGGACGTCAGTCGTTTCCACCCAGGACAAACCCACACGCCAGATGAGGGATGAACTTATGCCTACCAACCCAGGCCTGCGCTCCCCCACTCCCCACAAAGCCTGGATGGCGGGATGCACCGTTCACGGGGGCTCGGTACCGGCATAGCACAGATTGGTGGAAGTATTGGTGGAGGGAAAAAGAATCCCTGCCACCTTAGACATTCTGAGGAATGCCACCTCCAAGGCGGTGGCTGATGAGCTGTTTCTTCTAGCCAGCCGGGTGGGGATTCCTAAAGATCTCATCACGGACCAGGGCACCCCCTTTGTGTCACGCTTAATGGCTGATTTATGTAGGCTGCTGCGTGTGCGCCATCTTCGGACCTCCGTCTATCACCCACAGACGGATGGTCTGCCAGAACGCACGATCCAATCCCTGAAACGGATGCTTAAGAGGGTGATAGAGCAGGACGAGAGAAACTGGGACCTCATGCTGCTCTATGTGCTCTTTGTGATGAGAGAAATGCCACAGGCATGCACCGGTTTCACCCCGTTTGAGCTTCTCTTTTGGCGTCGCCCACGGGGGCTCCTGGATGTGACCAAGGAGGCGTGGGAGCAGCAACCCACCCCTTTTCGATCAGTCATCGAGCACGTCTAGGGGATGGAGGAGCGCATTTGGCGTTTGATGCCGGTGGTCCGGGAGCACATGGAGGAGCCCCAGCAGTGACAACAGCAGCAGTACAACCGCCCGGCCCAGCCCCGGGAGCTCCTGCCAGGTGAGCGTGTTTTAGTTGTTATTCCTTCTTCCAATTGTAAATTCTTAGCCACCTGGCAGGGCCCCTTTACCATCACGGAGCGAGTCGGGCTGGTTAACTACAGGGTCAGCTGACATTAATCGGCTTAAAAAGTGGATCAAGCGGGTTCCCCTGGTGTCGGCTTGGGGTGCTCTGGAAGATCCCACCCCGGCGAGGACCACGATTCACCTGGGAGAACAGCTTAACGGGACGGCAGCGTCAAGAGATGAGTGAATTAGTCGACCAGTTCACTGATGTATTCTCCTCTCTCCCGGGCAGGACCCAGGTGGTGAATAATGACATCTGAACCTCTGCTGGGGTCGTGGCGAACCTCAGGCTGTACAGAGTGCCCGAGACCCGTAGAGCCATGATGGAGAAGGAGGTCCAGAAAATGCTGGAGTTAGGGGTGATTGAGGAAAGTAGGAGCCTGTGGTTCAGTCCCGTGGTGATGGTTCCGAAACCTGATTGGTCGGTCTGGTTTTGCAACGACTTCCGCAGGCTGAACGAGGTCTCCAGCTTTGACAGATATCCTCCTCTGAGACTGGACTAGGGGCTGTGCTTTCCCAGATCTTTCTTCTTGGAGGAAAGAACCTCCTCTCACACCAAAATCAAGGATTGCCAGTGAGAATGCATTGTCCTCGGCTTCAGCCAGACTCCCCTTCAGATGTGGACAGCTGCTTGTCTAAACTCTGAAGAGGACACTGAGAAGAAAGGAGCTAGCTTTTATTAAAAAAAAGCACACAGAACCTTTGATTGGCCCAAATAGCTATCAAGGTGGCTAATTTGTTAATTAGTAATGTTGAGACTACATGCGAGTTAATAGTCCTTCCTACAGGGAAAATGGTTGTTATTTACCATTTATTTTCCTTATAAGGGATCGGAATGCTTTAGAGAAAGAAACTGTATAGGAATTTATAAGGATTATTAAAGATATTGTCCTATAAACCTTAACATGGCACCCAAACATGGGGCACAAAGACGTCTAATCTAATCTAACTTTATTCAACTTAGGACTCTAAAAATATTGGCTTTGACCATGCAAGCACTGGACAGAAAGTATCAAGAATGGGAGATAAAGCCAGAGAAAAACGAAAAGCTTACAGGTTCTTTAAAGAAGGAAGTGGTAAAGTGGGTAAAAAAATTGTAGCGGTTGTAGAGCCACCAATTGACACATGCGCACACAAGTTATTCCTTTGAACCAGTAAGGAAACTGGCCAGGTTTATGGCTCGTTTTGCCAGCCTTTAAAAAGGCCAACCTGTTACCGGTGCATCCCCTAGAGGCTAGGATGCACACAAGCATAAACCCTAGAGCGAGGCATAATGGTGGATCATCTACCACTAGCTCGCTCATACAACACAAGCACAACAATAGCAACATGTGCCCAACATCCCACATAATCCCCACTTCCATGATGCACCACCCACAAAAACCAATGAGAGCTCCCACAGAACCATTACACTGCCCCCCCCTTCAGTCTCGGCTGCCCCCTCCACAAAATTGAGTTCAAAGTCAGTGAGGGCAGGGGGGGCTCTCCTCCTCCGGGCTGAACGGTGCACACTGTTTCCCCGCCGCTCTGGCTGCGCTTGGGGGGAAATGGGGGAGAGGATACTGGCTTCTGGTGCACTTGGACCTGCAACACATTTCCCCACAGCACCCCCAACATCAGAGCTTAACCCTCTATCAGTGGCTAAATGATCATAGCGTGCTAAGCGGTCTACATGAAATACCACCATTCTACCCCTTTTACACATTTTACTCTGTACACCACCTCCAAGAGGCACAGTGCGGGGCCCGACCCAATGTAATGCGAGTTTGGGTGACACCCCCTTCTTCCGTGTGGGGTTAAACACCCAAACCCGCTTGCCAGCATCAAAACTGCGCTCACGGGCACACACATCATACTTGCGCAGCCTCCTCCAATGACTGGCGCGCGAGCTCGTGCACTGTGTGGAGTCTCTTCCGGAGGTGGCCAAATTACTCCAGACATGGTTTGCCAGTCACCTTAGGCTCTGGGGGAGGCCCACACACCAAATCCACTGGCGTGCGCAGGTCACACCCAAACATTAATGCTGTGGGAGTGGATTGGTTGCATTCTTGAACTGCAGTACGGTAAGACCACAGCACCAAAAGCAAATGCTGGTCCAAATCCCGTTGGTGCTGTGTGGTGCTTTCGTCGCCATCTTTAGATACCGGTATTTGTGCTCTCTCACCGCCATCTTGAGATGCTGGTCTCTGTGCTCTTTCGTTGCCCTCGTGAGATAGTGCCATTTGTTTGCTGGCTTCCGGAGATGTTTCGTCAATTGCCATGGCGGCTGACTGGATTTCCCCGACGTGGACGTGATAAATGCCCATGCATCTTCCCTCCACTCAGGGAGCAGAGCTCCATCGCTCTCTGCTCTCATGCTCCTGCCGGCCTCTGGGGGCGCCGCCTTCTTTCGGTTGCAACTCGATGCTGTTCCTGCAGAGGGCTGCTCGCCGGTTTGTCGGCGCTTGCCTGCTGTCTCCATCTGGGGGAGCTGCTTCTCTCCGGCTGATGAAGTCTTTCCCTGATCTTCTTGCGGCTGCCTTCCAGCTGCGCAATCAGCCGCTCAACCTCCTGGAACAAGGATCCCACGAACTGACACCAGTGTAGTGGTTCTCTTGGGAAAGAGCGCCGCTAATGACACTCTCGCACACAAGTTATGCTCTTTGAACAAGTAAGAAAACTGGCCAGGTTTATTGCTCGTTTTACCACCTGTTACCGGTGCGTCCCCTAGAGGCTGGGATGCACACAAGCATAAACCCGTGAGCGAAGCATAATGGTGGATGTCCAAACTCACCACATAGACATCTACCACTAGCTCACTCATACAACACAGGCAGAACAATAGCAACATGTGTTGTTAGCTCCTTTTCCCTGCAAACACCAGAACAGCAACAAAACATCCCAACATCCCACATAATCCCCGTTACCATGATGCACCACCCACAACAACCAATGAGAGCTCCCACAGAACCATTACAATATACCATCCCACTGTTTGGTCCAAACAACAGGCTTTGGTTTGATTGGTTGTTCCTGTGGGGAGGTATGTTCAAAAAGGTTAGTTGCGTTTTAGGATCTGTACCATTGTTGGGGTATAAAAATATCGTACTCAATCCTCCTGATTCTTGGCCTAGCAGTGGTTTATAACTCCTTTGCCAAACCTCTTCACATCTGTCAATCATTATTACATAGCATAGCATAGCATAGTAATCTAGCTAACATTGATTTTCTATCTGATCACAAAACATTTTAGCATTCAAGAGACATCTCTGATCACACAGCATTTTAGCATTCAGGAGGCATTTTCACCCCTCCCTTCTTGCTCTCTCCTCTGTGGCACACGATAACCCAAAAAAATTTTTATTATAAAAACAATAGAGAAGCGAGTAGCAGAACAGCATGGCTAAAGTGTAGCAGGGCAGAATAGCTAACAAGGGCCTTTGAATCATGTGTAGCATTGGCTTATATGCTAAAATAGCATTCATTAGTATACCAAGCCTTACATGCTTATAATAGCATTCATTCTAGTAAGCCTTATGCTATCTGGCTTATCACGTGCCAGTGGCTTTCATTTTGCGTGTATAAAAGGGATGGCCTTATTCTCCGCTTCTGTTATTTTTCTCAGAAGCAGATGGCCTTATAGTCAAGTATGACAGTCCTTTGGACAAAGAAGTGATCTGAGACTTTACTCTTTTGGCAAACTCTTGGGCTTTCTCCCTTGCCCCTGACACTGCCAATAGGAAGTCTACCCCTTGCTGTGCTGTTAACCCTTGAGCCCTCAGCATAGCTTCAATCTGTGACCGCCATGGCCCAAATTTGCCCTTCTCCCCGCTGAAACGCTGTATCCAGTGACCACAAACACCACAGGAAAGCGCACACTAAAAGCACGATGAAGTATAGTTACGGCCCTTCAGGCAGTCATAGCGAGCGTTGCAACACCAGGGCATCGCTTGTAGGCAGCAGCATTCCCCACCTCCTCTCGCTTGGAAGACAGGCTTTTTATACCCCTCATCCAGGGTGTGACCCATTTGCTGTTAATTGCAAACAGGAGCAGCAAAAGTCAATTCCCCTCGGCTTGTCACCCAGGGACAGGAAGTCTTGCCCAAATATGGGTAAGGGGGTGGAGCACCTCAACGAGTCCTAATAAAACCATTAGTCCAGGCAAGCAGGGGGCCGGCACAAGCCCAAATATGAGCATGCAGGTAAAAACAGGAAGTCCAGTGTCAGGTTTATGCGTGTATTTTAATTGCCCCTTGGGGATAAATAAAGTGTTTCTAAGTCTGAAGAGTCACAGGGCAGCAATCGGCGCAAACACTAAAATTCTACTACACACAATTAAAATTGAATGTGCCAATTAGTTACACACAGTAAAACACAAAAGGAACACCACAATCAAGTGAATAAAAGCACACCAATGAAGCCCTAATTTACTCTGCCATTTCATAACCTAACAATTGACATTCACTCATGACAGTCTTATTTAGAATTTAATCTGTACATTCTTTGATCAGACATATCCATCAACGTCTTGCAGTTATCTTTGATGGTTGGTCACTTCTGGGTAAGATAACAGCAATCCTGGATTTCCTTCATATGTGTAAAATCTGTTTATTGAACCCAAGATAAAATGGTCTTGTAACTCTTTCCAACAATAAGGGCATCAACATCTTTTTTTCTGAAGTCCTCAAACACTAGTGATGGGAATTTCTGCTCTGTTATGAGAGTCGGCTCTTATGTAAAATTATGTGTAAAATGAACATACATTATATCAAATGTTTATTATTGAAATGGCTTATTATACTCAACATGAGATGCTGGTGTTTGAAGGCAGTGGTAAAGTCTGATTTCAGTGCTGAGGTTCTGAACTTCCAGCTTTGCCCATAATCTGGGATCAAATGATTTATCACTCAAATCACATGTTGCTGCTGCATCAAAGTTATGTGTTTTTTTTTATAGCTGCTTATAAATGTGCCAAACTGAACAGATGCAGAGAGTTCATCATTCCTCCATACTGGACTATGTTCAGAGAACTGAACACTGTACTGAACCTTTTTCTAAAAGTGACATTGTGCCAGAGGAGGACGGTTCCCCCTTGACTCTGGTTCCTCGCAAGGTTTCTTCCTAATGAAGAAGTTTTTCCTTCCATTTGGCTTAAGGGTCAGTGACTGTGCCTATTGTGAAGAGCTTTATGATAAAATTGTTTGTGAAAAGTGCTTCATAAGAATAAATTGAAATTAAATTGAACCTGGAACAGAGAAGTAAAAAACATATACAGTGGCTTGCAAAAGTATTCGGCCCCCTTTAAATGAATGGATGAATGATTTATGCATGAATGTGAATAAAAGTCCCTTGAAGGAGGGTTGTAAATTCGAAAAATTGTGTCAGTGTGATGCCACCCGTGACGTAAACGTGACATGTTATTATCCTAAAATGTTAACTTAATTGTTGATACTATCACAAAGTTTTGGTTTTTACTAATGTTTGCTACCGTGTGTTTGGTGAAGCCTGTGATGCATTGGCAGTACTCATCTCCAGCTGCGCAAACATCTCTCCAAGTCATCATGTATCAAATATATCAGCAATATTTCTCAACTCACTTTGAAAGACAAACCAACCAGCAGCATCTCAAGTGAAAAGCATTACCTGATACACTGGCATTGTATCAAATATTGTTGATACTTTCTGAAAGCCATAGAGAACTAGCAGTGGCTAAGCTAACTTCTTCAAAACAAATATTGTTGATACTTTTTGAAAGCTACAGAGAACTAGCAGTGGCTAAGCTAACTTCTTCAAAACCAATATTGTTGATACTTTCTGAAAGCCATAGAGAACTAGCAATGGCTAAACTAATTTCTTTAAAACAAAGATTGTTGATACTTCCTGAAAGATGGAGAGAACTAGCAGTGGCTAAGCTAACTTCTTCAAAACTAAGATTGTTGATATTTCCTGAAGGACAGCGTGCTAGCGGCAAGTAGCCAGATGAGCTAACTACCAAAACAAACCCAATAGAGCAGAGACCCCAGGCAGACTGATTGAAAGAATACACCAATACAGTAAACAGCTTGTGATTTAATGATGTAAGAGCCAGGTAAATGGTTGTCCCTACATAAATGGCACACAGATCAGTTAGCACTTTGTGTGACATTGCATTTGCATTACATTATATTGGATTTTTGAAGGGAAAACTGACTGCCTGGCTCAAATCTGAATAGCAGGATTGAAAATACGAGAGACTCTTCTTTTCACCTGCCTTTGTAAATCTTCTAAAACTGTAAGCAAACAAATCTTATGTTCAAATGCTTCTTGCTCAGACTTTGTGTAGAAAATCATGTATTTTGGATAGAAGGTTAGATTTGTCAAGCCTTCACGAAATTTAAAGTCCTCCCCCATTGGAAGAAGAAAGGGTTTTTATCCTTTTCCCTCAACCTGAGGGGGCAGCCTCACCCATCGTGAGGTGTCAGAGCAAAAACTGTACAGAGATATACGATTATAAATTATAATCTTGTATTCCCTAACACTAATGAAAGCTTCTTATTTTGTGATATATAGATCGTGTAACTGCAAACCCCAATTTGGCCTCTACCACTCTGAGATTTTTTAACCAGGCTGTCTAGTAGTATGGGTTTCCACTGAGGTTGTCCAGTGTTGATGGGTCAGTAATACAGCTTATTATATTGAACTTATTCAATGTTTATTGCATTTAATTTCCAGGGTTCGGGGGGGATCATGGCAGAGAGCTGGAAATAGCAGCTATATATCTGGGAAAAGTGTGCACAATTAAAGGTAGAATTATAAACAAAACTTTATGTAAATCAAGTTTCTGACATGCAATAGTTATCATAATAAAGGACACTTATAATAAAAAAAACATTCATTAAGGTGTCAATATGGCCTAAAATATTTTGGCAGTTTGTGTTTTCTATGAGGATAATACATTAGACATGTGAAACTGGCCATGTGGCTCTATTGGGCCATGCAACACAAACCCAAGCAGCTTTTTCAGTCAATTCAATTCAATTCAGTTTTATTTATATAGCACTTTTTACAACAGAAGTTGTCACAAAGCAGCTTTACAAGGTCCGGGTCCGAGCCCCTAATGAGCAAGCCAAGGCGACGGAGGCAAACTCCCTGAAACTGAGGAAGAAACCTTGGGACGAACCAAAGCTCAGTAGGGGAACCCATCCTTTCTCGCTCCTTTCTTTCACTTTTTAATAATAAACAAAACACTGCATTAACCAAGTCTTCACAATAGTATGGTGTTGTCATTCTTTATCTTAAAATGTACAAGCCACAGTCATACTCTGCATAGATTCACCAGTTTACCCGTTTAGAATTTGCTTAAGAAAGTATCAGGAATCTTTAAACACTTTTCAGTGTACGTATATAAAGGAGAAGTGTATTATTTGTCTGTTGATGAATGTATAAAACATTGGTAGAAACAAACGGACAACAAAACTGTTTTAATATTCATTCTAGAATTGAAAGGTTGTAGCGAAATGTATGGATGGGTGTCATCAGAACCTTTTATACTCTCCTTCCCTACTTGGAGGAACAGGGTAACCTGACAGTGTGTACCTGTTCTGTTGCCATTACATTTTTATCCCTCTGCTTCAGACAAGTCTTGATGTTTTCCATGGTTGGGATGATCAAATTGACCAACTATGGGAAATTGGCCAAATGCAGAACCCTGTCTCAGCTCCAGTTGGTTGGGAGGTCAGTAGGCTCTGAACATTGCCAGATATATTAAAAGTATAAGTAAGAATGAAGTTGATAGTGTTATACATTTTTGTCATTAAAGTTACTTTTCATGTTTTTTCAGGAATTCCACTGCCTCCTCCAGTAGTGTTGTGACACTTATGCTGAGCTGCTACTTGCTTTTTTTTTTACATAGACTTTAATATTTTTTAAAGCATCTCTGCAACTGTACGAAAGTAACTGTACTTTCAGAACTTACTTTTGTGACTGCCTCTGCCATGCTGTGCTACTCCATCAGTTTTTGATTTACTCTGTCTCCCCTCCTCACTGGACTCCCACCAGTTTGCCTATAGAGCAAACCGATCTACAGAGTCGCTGTAACAATACACAAAGTGCTGAGTCACCTGGAGAACCGGCAGAGCTATGTGAGGATGCTCTTTGTGGACTACAGCTCATCTTTTAACACAATCATCCCGGACATTTTAATCACTAAACTGACTCAACTGCAGATCCCCATCTCCACCTGCATCTGG
>JBBIGC010178191.1:0-14860 GCA_037576955.1 Lepidarchus adonis
CCAGTTTCAGTTTAGAAACACATTCAGAACCAGTTTCAGATGTGGGTAATCAATGTCCAGATAAAATATTGCAAAAAAGTTCTACAAATGCAGTAAAATTAATAAAACTAAATCAACATGTTAGTCCATAAATAATGTTATATGTAACTATATATTATGATGAAACTTACGACAACGATAAGTTGCAGTCAGGTCAAAAAATAATGAAATTTTACTTTTATCTGTGACATTTTCAAGAATTCATACATGGATTATAATATGAACACAAACTGTTATTAAAGGCAAGGCTAGTTTATTTATATAATATATAATATATATCTTTATTGCTTAGTTATTTGACAGCTGATGTGAACGCAGCATTGTCGCATGTCTCTATGTAAAATAATCCAGATTGTAAAAGGAACTCATGGATGTGTGATTGGTTAAGAAATGGAATTGTGCAGCAATACATATCATATTATAATACATATCTTTAATTAATCGTTAAAAAGGTCATAATCAATCTGAGGATGACTTTTTTCTCCATTTACATTCAGCCTTTCTTCATTCCCTTCTCTGATTTGCAACTATCATATTATGTCTCCATGGTGCTTTCTGCTCACCAGAGATCTTTTTAGTCTTTGCTGGTGCTAAAGCATCAGTGACCCGGAAAGTCTTTAAATCAAACTGAAAGAGATGGTCATCAACAGATTCTGCATATAAAGTAGGTAGTATTGTTTCCAGAATTTTAAACTGGACTAATTTTTACTTTTTTATTTATTCATTTATATTGTCTGTTATCACTCTCCGATGTTGGAGGATGCCCTTCTGAGCCTTGGTTCCTCCCAAGGTTTCTTCCTACAGAGGCCAACAAATTTTGATTTAAAATGTCCTGGTAATTTCAAATAGAGCTCATGACACAATACACCCTAACAAGGTTCCCAGGGCTTTTGGAAGAAAAACAGGTCCACAGCCTCACAGATCCTCCACCATACCGTATAGTGGGCATGAAGCGCTTTTCTGCGTACTCATCCTTGAATTTAGAACAGACACACTTAAAATGTTTGTTGCCAAAAAAACTAAATTCTGGTCTCATCTGACCAAAAAACATGGTCCCAGTTGAAGTCCCAGCACTGCTTAGCAAACTCCAGATGTTTATGTTTGTAAATGTAGGTGAGAAAAGACTTTTTCTTTGCATGTCTCCCACTTTGTTGACATGGAGATATAGTATCTTATATTTTCCTGGAGACTTTGTGACTCCAAGATAACACTCTTTGGTGCATTTTTCTCAAACAGTGAGATTTGGAGAATTTTTTACTCCTCGTACCATCCTCCTCGCTGTGCCTGGGAATAAGATAAACTTGGGTCCTCATCCAGTCTTGTCCTTCACTGTTCCAGTTGTTTAAAACTTCTTTATTATTCCTTTGACTGTAGATACAGGCAGGTTTACGTGAGGAGCTATTTTCTTGTAGCCATTACCTGATTAATAAAGATCAACACACATCTGCCTCACTTGAACAGCAAGTTCTCTTGTCTTTCCCATTTTGAAGAATTGCTAAGAGCAACAGGACTCCGTGTCACATCTTATTTATACCCCAAAGAAACAGGAAGTCATTATTTATTAAAAGTTCCAATTTAATCCAATCAGCCGGAAAACTAAACTAGAAATTACAAAAACGCTTCAATTACATTTATTTTATTTGAATTGTTAAGGGTGCCAATAATTGTGGAACACATTACTTTATTAAAAATAATTATTTCTTAGTCATTCATTTTTTTAATTCACCTGATTGAAATGTCCGATTCATCTACAACTTTCAGTGTGAGATTATGCTCCTGCAAACCAATTTCTTCAGGCTTTTAACACATGTTTACCAGGGGTGCCAATAATTGAGGAAGCTGCTGTATATAAAGGTTTATGTTTGGCTGCAATAATAAACAGATATGTACATGACTTTGAAATGAATGCACAAAATACTAATAAAATCTAACATCAGCCAGAACATTAAATCTACCTGCCTAGTATTGAGTATTTCGGTTGCTTGGACTTTTAACAGAATAGTGACCATTTGTCCAATTTTTCTTTTCATCCCAGTGTGTGAGCACCAGTCAGAACTTCGTTTCAGCCATGTTCCCCATGCTGACTCTGGCCATTGAGACAAATAAACCAGTGGAGGCTGTGAAATACCTGGAGAAAGCAAGAGACTGGATCAGAGAAATTTTTCTTGATGTGGAAAAGATGGTGGAGAAGTAAGAACTTTGTGCTTTGATTAAATCTGTCTGAAATGTGTAGGAATGTTCTGAATCATTTCAGTTCTGACAGCTCAGGTTGTAAACACACCAACTTTTAAAGACTGCTGACTAATATTTTCACCATCTAGGTATGAAGCACACAACAAAGATTTGGAAATAACTACACGCAATGTGGTCACAGCAAAAAAAAACATGAACATGAAGCTGAGCAAAATACAAATTCAACACGGTGAGTGTTTTCACCACATAGTTTAGAATGGGAAATATCTGAGTAAGAACACAAGTGCTAAAAACTGCAAAAAAAAAAAAAATACTAAAAAAAGATGAGTCAATGACATTATAATGTGCACTTTATGATCAGCTGCTTATGTAATTATCTACAATGAAACGCATTTCTTAAACCAAATTAGATTTATTGATTCATCTAAAGTTATGTTGTCAACAAAATATATATATATTTTTAAAAGGACCACTCTACATTTGGCAGACCCTCCTGAAGCAAGTTTATTTATATGGGACAATGCCGTACACAGAGGTGTTTTACAGACATAAATTTCAAGTGCTGGTCATAAAATTAGAATATCATGACAAAGATGATTTATTTCAGTAATTCCATTCAAAAAGTGAAACTTGTGTACCGTATATCTTCTAATAATATCCTGTCTCTTTTAGTCGCCCATTTCCATTAAACGCTGGAATCGAAAGATAAAAATAGAAATAAACGCCGGTCTCCAATAGTAGCCGGTCTGTGGCAAACGCGATCTCTTGTAAACGGTGATCTGAAACGACCCACTGCGCTTTCCGTACACCAAAACAAACTCTAGCTCCGCCCCTTTTCCACCCCCCGGCGCTGCCCCACGCTGTCTCCATGAGAAACACACCTCATCTTGTTGCAGAGTTCGAACTGGTTCAGGCTGGTTCAGGCCGTTTGAGCGAGGGCGCGCGACGTGCAAGCGCGAGGCTGCTGTCGGGATATACGGTATTAGATTCATTCATTACACACAGACTGATGTATTTTAAATGTTTATTTCTTTTAATGTTGATGATTATAACTGACAACTAAAGAAAGTACCAAATTCAGTATCTTGGTAAAGTAGAATATCAATTAAGACCAATGCAAAAAGAGGACTTTTAGAAATGTTTGGCCAACTGAAAGGCATGTAGAGCACTCAGTATTTAGTTGGGGCTCCTTTGGTCTGGACTACAGCAATGCAACGTGGCATGGAGTCGGTCAGTCGGTGGCACTGCTCAGGTGTTATAAAAGCCCATATTGCTCTGATAGTGGCCTTCAGCTCTTCTGAATTGTTGGGTCTGGCATATTGCATCTTCCTCTTCACAATACTCCATAGATTTTCTATGGGGTTAAGGTCAGACAAATTTGCTGGCCAATCAACAACAGGGATTCCATGGTCCTTAAACCAGGTATTGGTAGCCTTGACACTGTGTGCAGGTGCCAGGTCCTGTTGGAAAATTAAATCTGTATCTCCATAAAGTAGGAAACTCTGAAAGTACTCTAAAACTTCCTGGTAGATGGCTGTGTTGACCTTGGGCCTCAGAAAACACAAAGGACCAACACCAGCAGACATGGCATCCCATACCATCACTGACTGTGGATTCTGTGTCTCTCCTCTCTTCCTCCACACTCTGGGACCTTGATTTCCAAAGGAAATGCAACATTTCTCAGCAGCAGTCCAGACGTTTTTGTCTTTAGCTCAGGTGAGACGCTTCTGATCTCTTGTTCAAAAGTGGCTTGACACAAGGAATGCGACAGCTGAAACCGATGTCTTGCATACGTCTGTGCATGGTGGTTCTCGAAGCACTGACTCCAGCTACTGTCCATTCTTTGTGAATCTCACCCACATTTTTGAATGGGTTTTGTTTCACAATGCTCTCCAGGGCGCGGTTGTTCCTATTGCCTGTACATTTTTTTCTACCACATCTTATCCTTCCCTTCACTTCTCTATTAATGTGCTTGGACACAGATCTCTGTGAATGTCCAGCCTCTTTAGCAATGATCTTTTGTGTCTTGCCCTCCTTGTCCAAGATGTCAATGGTCGTTTTTTGGACAACTGTCAAGTC
Organism: Lepidarchus adonis; assembly: GCA_037576955.1. Taxonomy (NCBI): domain Eukaryota; kingdom Metazoa; phylum Chordata; class Actinopteri; order Characiformes; family Lepidarchidae; genus Lepidarchus; species Lepidarchus adonis. The sequence continues at coordinate 4,312 of JBBIGC010178191.1, forward strand.
AGCAGTTTTCCCCATGATTGTGTAGCCTATAGAACTAGACTGAGACAATTTACAGGCTTTTGCCGGTGTTTTGAGTAAATTAGCTGATTGGATTCGAGTGTGGCACCAGGTGTCTTTAACATTGAACCTTTTCACAATATTCTGATTTTCAGAGATACTGAATTTGGGAGTTTCATTGGTTGTCTGTTATAATCATCAAAATTAAAATAAATAAATATTTGAAATACATCAGTCTGTGTGTAATGAATGAATCTAATATACAAGTTTTGAATAGAATTACTGAAATAAATCAACTTTGTCATGATATTCTAATTTTATGACCAGCATAAGCATGCAAAGTAAATAAAGCAGTAAAATAAGCAATAATTGTTTTTAAGTGAAAGAAAGTTAAAATAAATAAAAAAAAGTGTATTACTTTTTGTACATGTATTACTTACAGTACTAAGATCTGACAGAAAGGAAATAACCACTGTCTTCTAGGTAAAACCCAGTCTTTTGCACTGTCTAGCAATATTTTATGATTGACAGTGTTACAAACACAGTAACACAATAACACAACAATAGTTATTTTTCCTTCATTCAATTCCATTTAGGGGAAATGCCATTTAATATCTTTGTAAGAACTGTTACAGTACCGTATATTACAGTAACAATTTTAACAAGATTTTAAATGACATTTGCCTGAACAGAATGTGTGTTCCCGTCTCAGAAAAGATGACTACAAATGCAACTCTTGAGAAAATCCCAAAATCATGTTGCCCTAAATTTAAGTTCTCATGAACTTTTTCAGTGTACATATACGTAAATGTCTAGATAAAGTACAATTACAGTTACACATTTTCTTGAGTGTTCTTTAAACATTTTATTCTTAACTTTTCTTTAGATTCTATTCCTGAACCTATCCACCTTGGAAAAATTCAGGGTAACTTTTTGCAGCTCACATCGTTCTGGGAAAACGTGTACAGCATGTTGGGCAGCCTCAAAGACAGGATGTTTATTTGTGAAGATTTTGTGGAAGAGCCTGAACTTAAAGATGAAATTTTGGAGTCAATACAGACAGCCTCACGGGTAACTGTTGCATTATAATACTTTGTTTCAAATGGAACCTAAAACATGATCTAATTTTCAAGCCCTAAAAGTAGACGAAGAAAAAATAGTTTAACCAAATTACCATGTTTTTAAATATTTGGTCATGTAGTTCTAAAAAAAAAAAAAAAAGTTATCCAATAATATATGTGTGTTTGGCAAAAGTAAGTGAAACTGTGCTTTCAGGATTTAATGTATCCTTATTGTGAAGCAATAACTGCAACTTTGGGTAAATGTTGATCAGTTCTGCACATCATCTCATTCCTCCAATACAGAACAGATCCAACTCTTGGATGTGGGTCGGTTACCTCATATGAACTGCATAGTGTAGGTCTTTCTAAAGCATTTCAGTTGGATTCAAGTCTTGACTTGGCCATTAAAGAACATTAATTGTAATCTTCTGTAACCATTTTTGGTAGAATTACTTGTGTGTTTAAGATCTTGCAGCATGAACAGCCTTAACATTTGTCTTCAAATAGGTATATTTGACATATAATTTTCACTTAGTGGTGTACTTTCTTTTGTTGCCAGTGGTTTAGACATTAATGGCTGTGTGTTGAGGGCCCACAAATTTACACTGTTATACAAGCTGTACACTGACTACTTTACAGTGAGGCAAAAAAGTATTTGGCCACTGATTCTGCAAGTTGACCCACTTAAAAAGATGAGAGAGTCTGTAATGTTCATCAAAGGTTCACTTCAGCTTTGAGAGACAAAACATCTAAAAATAAACGCAGGAAATTACATTGTATGATTTTAAAATTAGTTATTTTGGTCGATAACAAAAGTTCACCACAATACTTTGTAATGTAACCTTGGTTGGTCAAACATTTTCTGTAGGTCTTCACCAGGTTTGCACACACTGTAGCTGGTATTTTGGCCCATTCGATCCCATGGGAATGGTAGACATTGAAGCTCTGCTACTTTTCTGAAAACAGACAACACTATAAGAGCAGCTCTGGGGGGTAAACAATGATACATATCTTGGACCAAATATTGTGACAACATCTATTGTTCAGTGTTCCTGCTTTAACATCACTCTGTGGAAATGGAAAATTCAATAGAAACTCACATATTACTGCAATTTTTCACAGGTTTGGGAAAAGTTTAGTCATGGCTGTAGTAAAGCTGTCAAGATATTCAGGGTGCAGAACAAAGATGCCTACAAATTCCTGGAGATTGACCCAGACACCCTGACACCGGATGAGTGGCAGAAAGAATATGACATGGTGTTGGAAACCCTGAAGCAGATAAAGGTTCATGATGAAGCCACAGCAGGTGCCAAGATATAAAGTCTAATGTTCTCTTCTATTGAGGCTATGAGATTTTCCAGTCAACCCCAGTGTGTAACAGAAATTCTCTCTCTCACAGTTATTGATCTTTCTTTGATAATTACTTTAATAATCACTTTATTGCTGATTCTCCTTTATCCTTCATCTTTGCTTTGAAAGACTGTTGTTGGTGGTTGTAGTGTTGGTGGTTGTAGTGTTGGTTGTTGTTTGCTCGAGCATTTTGTTCCTCACTGGACTGAAACTGTTCACTGGGGAAAACCTGTTTTTTTTCCTGATGAGAATATCACCACCAAACTTAATGATAATTGTCTTTTATTCCTCAATCTGTAGCAGAATTAACTGTAATGTTCACTGCAGCTCTTCAATAAAGCATTTTAAGGTAATTCTTTTTGTAAAGTTGTCTTCTTTTTTAGCTCTCCTTTTAATTACACCTTCCTTCAGAGTCTAGATAGGAAGTTTCAGCTCTTTCTTTCAGCCCCTTTTTACACCTGTTTAAACATATTTTGTGATTTGTAATTAAGCTTTATTAAGCTGAAATCAGCTTTTCCTCAGAATCTTATTGAACTCTAGAGCACCAACCAACCTGCTAAAGTCGAAACCTCCTAAAAGTTGAAAAATTGCACGTTTAGTTCTTATTTTAGTTTGAACACCACTGCTTATTGGTTGTTGCAAATCAGTAATTTTGTGTTGCCACTATTATACAGCAACTCTCCTCATAATGATTAGTTTAAAAGTTTAGAGGCCTAGTAAAGTAAACATTTTATTGTACAGTTCAACTGCTTGTTCTACTGAGCACATACTGTAATACATTATTGAAAGAGGTTTAATCATTTATGTTTAAACAATGAATAATAATTGAGTTTCCCTGTAAGGTCTCCATTATAGCAAGTGAAGAATTCTAACTTTATTGCTCAATTAATTTTGTGCTTTTAATATCCTGTACAGAAGAGAGAATGTTTACTCACATTTAGGAAAGATGGGACTTGGGATTTCTGGAGTTGTTTTTAGGTAGAAAGGGAATTGATTCACTGGCCTCACTCACTCCCTCTTTACAAACAGCTCTGTACCGCACCAGGTATTGGTTCCCTGGCTGCAGTCCCATCAGTGGGACAGTTTCCTCTGCATCTGCAGTGTCTGTAAACTTCCATTTCCCCTTGTCAGCTATAGCTCCAGTGTCCGTTGCATTTACCTGTTTGTATTTTACTCTTTATCGCTCTGTCTCTCTAGTTGGGGACTTCTGAAACTTCAAGGATTCACAGTTCATCAGAGTGAGTTGTGGTGGCTTGGACACTGGCTGGTACTTAGGATTAATGAGACTTTTACATAAAGATATATAGATTTTCCTGGATTGCTGTCATCTTGATGGAGGCAATGATGAACTGCATTTTCTCCTTGCCTTTGATCACTTCTGAAAAACCATCTGTTCTTGGAAGTTTCAGATGGAGTGAACCAAGGAAGGTGTGAACATAATGCCTGTGTTTATAAATAGCATTCTCCAGGTGGAAATCACCATGAAATGTGTCAGAGACGGCGCCCCCTGCAGTCCAGGAGAGCGCTATGCATCAGCCACTGTTGTCACCTGATGAGCCTTTGGTGGAGGTGGTGGTGTTACAGTATGGGCTAATCAATGCAAACTGCTCTACACTTTGTGAGTCTACAGTCTATTATGGAGGAAGCTGATCACCCACTGCACAGTGTTGTAGTGGAGCAGAGGAGCATCTTTAGCAATAGACTGACCAGTGTGAAATGCTCCACTGAACGCCACAGAAAATCCTTCCTGCCCACAGCATCAGAATCTTTTGCTCATCCCACTGTTCTATTCCCATATTTCATTCTTATCTCACCCTATTTTTACCTGTAGCTATACCATACCTTTTTATTTCACACTTCATTGTCCCGGTCCTGCAGCTCCGCTCCAGTCTTTGTCTGCCTCTACTTGGGCCACCCGTAGGTGCCCCGATCGTCTGGACATGGCGTCAGCATTCTGATGCTCCTCTCATGGTTTATGCCGTAGCTCGTACTGATAGGACGCTAGCTGGCCTGTACAGCACTGTTCCAACGCTCCCAGCTTAGCCGTCTTCAAGTGCAAAAGGGGTCGATGATTTGTATAAACGAACAAACTTGGCCCCCCACAGGTAATCTTTGAATTTTTCCACTACAGTCCACTTTAATGCTAAAAGCTCTAATTAAACGGAGCTTTAGTTCTGGTCATTCTTTTCGGTATCATATAGACTTCTGCTACCATAAGCTATTAGCTACTCCTGGACCCCTTGTATCTGTTTGAGTACGGCTCCTAGACCCTGGAAACTTGTGCCCTTGTAGAGGCGGAACAACTTCTGGGCCAGGTTTGCACAGCTTAATTTTTTCCTGGGTCAGTGGTAACCCCCTCCTGGCTTACAACATGCCCCAGGTAGCGCACCTCCCTCTGGAACAAATGGCATTTCTCTGGCCGCAGCTTGAAGCCATGGGTTGCTAGCCTCTGGAACACACTCAAGATGTTGTAGGTGCATCCTGAAATTGCAAGAATACACAATCACTTCATCTAAATAGATTAGTAAATAGTCATGCACTTTCTCACCCAGGCACCTTTGCATCGTTGAACTGTTGCAGGGGCATTGCCTAGACCAAAGGGCATACGCTCGAATTGATATAAGCCCAGAGGGGTAGTAAATGCTGTTTTCTCCTTATCCTCCGGGTGCACTCTTTCCTGCCAGTAGCCGCTTGCGAGGTCCATTGTGGAGTTCCAGGCCGCCTTCTTCAACCCGGTTAGGGATTCCTCAATTCAAGAGACGGGGAAAGGCATCCTTGTAGGTCACTGCATTTAAATTGCGGTAATCCACGCAGAATCTCCATGTTCCATCCTTTTTCCTCACAAGGACGATAGGGGCTGCCCACGAGCTCACTCTTTCCTTCATCACTCCACCATCCAGCATGTTCTTCAGCAGGCCTCTAAGTTCAGGGTAATCAGGTAATCTGCATCAGTTCATCCATGGTCCTCGTCGTCCCTTCACCCTCCACCATTCCAACAACTGATGTAGCTGATCTTCCCCCAGGGTCAGTCCCTCTGCTCCCTCTTCCTGCAGTTGCTCTGGCAGAGCCCCTTCTACTGGCCGGACCTCCACCACTCCTGTTACTGTAAATTCTCAATGTGAACTGGCCTCTGGCAGTGAGGTACCACCATCTGGTATGGCCAGATAGAACACTGCAGAGCCCTGGACAAGCATGTAAATGAAACTTTATTATATGGTGGTAGCTAGAATGTAGAATAAGCTTAATGATCCACAGCACACCCGGTGGTTTGCATCAGTATTGCAGACACAAAGCACTAATAACAGACAGAGCTCTTTGTTCCGATTTGATTTATTCTGAAGTGAAAAAGACTATTTTTCATTGTGAACACACTATCACCACAATGAAATGTGACCTCTGCATTTAACCCTTCACACGGAGCAGCAGGCAGCCGTCAACAACAGCACCCGGGGACCAGTGAAGTGGGAATGGTACTTTGCTCTAGGGTTCCCCGGTGGTGCGCAGGTTGGACCATGAACCTGCAATCTTCTGATCCCAGGGGCAAAGTTCTAACCACTAGGCCACCACTTATTCATTTCTGGAGCTGGAGCTGGACCAGACCTCAGCTAACTACGGACAGGGTTGACCCTGGACAGGAGGCCAGCCCCTCATTTCTGAGAACAATTTGTAAAATCAACACTAGATAAGCAAGGTGGTCTTATCTTTAAGTTAATCATGCAAATGTCCTGTGTCAGCAGACAAAGGAACTGGTGCTTTTACAACATGTACAACAGGACTTTCAGGTCAAGATCAGTGGCAAAGATCTACTGCAGTAATAGTCACATTCATTGACCTTGATTTATTGCATTTAGTACGTTACCTGTTGACTTAGTCTATGAAATGTCTAACAAACTATAGTAGTAATTACAATGGCCTTTTTGTCAACTGTCAATCAAAATGATTTATGAGTTTTCATAATGTATGGCCCCTCCCAATGTTGTCGAGCTGTCTATCAAGCGATCTCCGTATTGGCGCAATGCTTTCTGTCATTGTGTCACTCAACGGCTGGAGGACCGTGCATCCGAGCGGTCAGTGTGAGGATTTACGACACGTGGATGTAGCCTGAAACCTGGTGTGTGCCATCATAACTCTGCCCACTAACCCAGACCGGCCTTCTGTCATTCTGCCACTAAAGCCAAACCCCCAATGACAGAAAGCATTGATATTGTTTGATTGACAGCTCGACAACGTTGGGAGGGGCCATAAATTATTAATCATTTTGATTGACAGTTGACAGAAAGGCAATTGTAATTCCTACTAACTATTCTGGAGGCAACTTGTTGCCCCTGTTTGTTAAACATTAGGACATTTTTGCAGTTTGCTCCTGATTATTATATTTCTGCCCATTATTGTTGTACTTTACTGACCTGCAGCAAGTGAACAGTCAGTTCTTGAAATTAAAATGCTGGAAGCAGGAGCGTAAGGAACTGAGTATCTCCAGATAAGCAGGTGGTGTTAATGTTCTGGCTGATCAGGGTAGTGTGTTATTTCTCTGCAATCACTCAGTTACAGAGTTATATTCTTGTGGCCTGGAAGGGTCGTTCTCCAGGAACCTGTCTTTCCTGTGCGTTCTGAATATGGTTATGGCACTGCAGCTGACAGAAGCAAAATTTAGCCAAACCTGAAAAGATGGTGAAAAAAATCAAGGCTTTGTCAGACAAAAAGAAATGAATCAAGAAAACAAATGAAAGGAAAATGGAAATTATGAAAACTCACACTATTACCTTCGTTGCTTCTTCGATTGCCAAGATAAATTGATCTTTTTCCTCCTGATCTTCAATAAGGTCTTCATCAGTGAAGGCTTGATCTTTGATGGCACTCAGAAGAACATCCACGTTCTCCCAGAAAGATTTGATTTGAATCAGAATTTCCTGGATTTTAGTGAGACACAGCTGGACCTCCTCATTGTGCACAAGGTCAGGGATTGCAGCTGTTAGGAATAGAAAGAGTTTTGTTTTACATTAAGGCTGTATATACGCCCACCATACTTATTGGCACCCCTGGTTAAGATGTGTTCTTAAGGTTGGAATAAATTAATTTTAATACATTTATTTAAAAAAAAAATTAAAAACTAAATACATTTAAGTATATGCATTGGAGAAAAAAAAATATCCCACATTAAGAAATATATTTTTTTACATGAATTCATGTGCACCACAATTATTGGCACCCCTGCTGTTAATTTTTGTATAATCTGGAACAACCTTTTGCAAACAAGACATTTTATCATTTTTAATTTTAACATTTTACAAGGTTAGAGAACACAGAGGCAGGGAGTCATGACCATTCCTCTTTGCACAATATTTCTAGAACGTTCAGAGCAAGGTGGGAGCCATGGGAGGAGCTTGATTTTGATTCTGCTGAGCCATTTTATGTCAATTTTGCCATACCTGTATGTTTTGGGTCATTATCCTGCAAGAAGATTCAAATATATCTTCAACTTTCTGGTAATGTCCTGGTATTTCAAGGAGTTCATGATGCTATGCAGCCTAACAAGGTTCCCAGGGCCTTTGGAAGAGAAACTGCCCTCAGTTTTAGTTTCATCTGATCAGGGCACATGGCCACAGGTTCTAGTACCATTTTGCAAACTCCAAACTCCAAACTTTCTTCTACTTTCAAAAAGTTCTTCTCTTTTCATCCTCATCATTAGGAGTGGTGGCCAGATTAACTTGGGTGCTCGTCCAGTCTTGACCTTTATTATTCCTCTGGAATAATGACACAGGAAGTCATTAATTACTAATTAAAAGTTCTTATTTACACTGATCAAATAAAAACTGTAATAATAGTGCTTCAATTGCATTTATTTTGTGGGAACTGTCAGGGTCAAAAACAACTGTTAACATAAACCATTTTTTGTGCAATACAGTTGGTGCTACCACTGCTGGCCACTCATTATTTGTTCCATTTATCTTATTGTATCATATTTTATTTATTTCTAATAGTATTTTCTTTCATTTCATTGTATTGTCATACTTGTGTTATTTTACTATTTTCAACCTATTTTCATTAATGTAATCCTCACCTTATTCAACTTTATTCTATTCAGGTACAATACTACTTTTATTGTGCTTATTTTATGTCTGTTTTTTCCATGTGGAGTCACAGCAGAAGCACGTTCTGCCAGGATAAATAAAGTTTTTAAACCCCATTTCTTTGGACAGTGCACGGTGTGTTGACACAGCCACCACTGTGCTACTACGCAATTAATAATGTGTTACTAAATAGAGAGATCACGAGTTAAGAAATGTTATTAATGTGTTAAATTGCGTGAGCCATTTAGTCCCTGTACAGAAGAAGCAGAAGTCTCATTTTCTGTTGAGGTTGGACTACGCCAGGGCTGCCCTTTGTCATGGATTCTGTTCATAAGTTTTATGGACAGAGTTTTCACACACAGCCAAGGCGTGGAGGGAGTCAGGTCTGGGGACCTCAGAATCTCGTCTCTCGTCGCTATTTGTTGATAACGTGGTTCTGTTGTCCTCAATGGACCAATGGAGTCAGCACTCTGAGGCCATGGTTCTCTGCCGGAAATGGGTGTAATGCTCTCTCTGGGTTGGGGACATAGTGCTGCCTCAAGTGGAGGAGTTTAAATTTAAGTCTTAAATTAAAAAATTAAGCTTGTTCACAACTGAGGGAAGAATGGAGCGGGAGGTTGACAGACAGATTAGTGCAGCATCAGCAGTAATCCGGATCGCTGGATACAAGCGGCCGAAATAAGGTTTTTTCTCCGCAGGGTGGCTGGACTCTCCCTTAGAGATAGGGTGAGGAGTTCGGTCATTCAGGAGAGGTTCAGAGTAGAACCGCTGCTCCGTGTGGAGAGGAGCCAGTTGAGGTGGTTTGGGCATCTGGTCAGGATGACCCCTGGGAGTCTCCCTAGGAGCATGTCCCACTGGGAGATGGCCATGGGGTAGACCAATTCACATTGGCTCTGGCTGCAGTAAAACACCAGCGGGTGATTATCTTCCCATTGCTGCTCATTCATGTTGTGAATCAGCCATAACAGTTACACCACCAGTGTAGTTCCAAAAGTTGCAGGAGCAAAAATCTCTGATGGTATGGGAGTTTGTGTGCTTGATAAACCTGCCACCAGTCCAATTCTATCTTCTACTAAAACATACAAAAGTATACGAAGAGGAGAATCAGACACGGGAAACCAGACTGTTGAGCAGCTGAAATCTTATATCAAAAATGTATTACATTTCCAATTGCAAAACTACAACAGTTTGTCTCCTTAGTTCCAAAACTAAAAGTATAATTAAAGGAAATGTGATGTTAGTATTGACATGTAATGCCGAGGACTTTGGCGGCCTCTGCTGGTAATTTGTGGCAGTGCCGGTCAAGTCATGTTTTTTCTTGATACCATGTGCTATAGTTTTGGTCTGAGCTCCGCCCCTCCTTCCATCTGCCCCTCCCTAGATTTCCCACCTATTCCCACCTCATCTGCTGTTATTTATTCAGCTCTTTACTCTCAGACAATTTCTTTGGTATTTAAACTCTATTGTCTGATTGTACCGGTTTGTTTGGTGAGATCCTTCATTGGGCTCTTTATTGTTTCTCTGGCCTGGGATATTATATTGTTTTTCTCTTTACTCTGACTGGTCTTGTGAGGATATTTTTGGGATTATGTCTGCTTGAATCTTTGGGCCTGAATATTTGTGTGAACTGTAAAATGTATTTTTAAACTTTATTGCTCTGTATTTGGATCCCTACCTGCAAGATCTTAACATATTCAATACAATGATAAACATGTCTCTGTCCCAGTTTGTTTCTTTGTACAATAGTCAGTAAATCAGAGTCTGGAAATGGGATTAGTGTTAGTGAGATCAGGAGAAATGCAATAGAGGTCAAATCAGATCTGGTTACATGACCTAATATAGAAGATCTGGAATGTTTCCTTTTGATCTTAATAGACCATTTAGGATTGTTACAGCCACAATATGTTAATACCACAGAACCACACACACACACACACACACACACACACACACACGCACACACACACACACAGACAGAGAATTGGGTCCACAGGTCCCCGCCTAAGTCTGCAGCAGTAGGTCAAGTGAGTGATTAACCAAAATACAAAAACTGCATTGATCACCAAAGGT
>JBBIGC010178200.1:0-14859 GCA_037576955.1 Lepidarchus adonis
GTGTGTGTGTGTGTGTGTGTGTGTGTGTGTGTGTGTGTCTGTGTGTGTGTGTCTGTGTGTGTGTGTCTGTGTGTGTGCGCACATGTTTATTATGCTGTCTGTCTTGTACCATCAATGTGTTTCCTGCCAGACAAATGGTCAAACCAGACCTACAGTCAACAAATCTGTTGTAGTAAATCTTCTTATATAAAATACACCATTGCCTCTTTGTTCCTGTAGAATGTCAGGAATAATGTCAAGTCAATGCCCTCATCAGGTTTTTGTCATATAGTAATGTAATATCTCATCTCTGTCTCTTCACCTTTCCCAACTGTTACTGAGATTATGCCTCGTGTAAATTGCTTGGAGCTAAGCCATTCCTGTAATGAACATTCATCATAAAGAGGGTGACGCATGCCAAGTGTTCATCTCCTCTTAGAGCTTCATAGTGCTCTGTGCAAAGATAATGTGTCCCTTCATGAAACATTACAAAGCACTTTGGCTAGCTAAATTTAGCAACAGGCTATCAGTTAGCTGGAGAACATTGGAGCATCATAAACAGGACGTTAAGATGTTAAAGTCTTAGTTTATCCAGGATAGTGCAGTCATGGCTCATACCAAGGCTAGCGTGGACCATAGCCCTGGGATTTGCTCAGGATAAACAAGGGAACTGTAAGGACCTTGACACACAAAAGCCCACATTGTAGCATCCAGCTAGCATCCACCAAGGCTGACTGATTAGCGTCTTCTGTTGCTTCATGTCTTCTTTGAGAAACGATAGAAGAAACACCACAGGTTCAACCCGCACTTGTGTGAATAGAAGCAAATCTCCATACATCTCCAGATGTGACTATTAAAATGTGACATTTCTTGTTATTGTAACATTAATATTATTTAAATATATTTTTGACATGCTAACACATTGTGCTGTTGGTGAAAATGTCTGGTTTAACAGCTGTCTTCTTAGCTCTTTCCTCAACCCTGAATGACTACTATCACTGAGAACCAAGGAGAGACCCAGCTGAACCCAAGCACACACAATGTAGTTTGCTAGCTTTCTTACTTTTGATTTTCAAAAATGGTAGTATTGCTAGTTCTAGTGCTAACATTCAACTTTGTGAAATAGGGCCTAATTTAGTGACCTAATAATAATAATAATAATAATAATAATAATAATAATAATAATTTGAATTTATATAGCGCCTTTCACAAACTCTTTACATAAAAAAAAAATAATCAAAACCAAAAATAAAATTGAAACAGTTAAGACACAAAACAGAGACAAACAAACAGCAGAAAAGGAAATTAAGATTAAAATTAAAACCTTAAGCTTTGGGAAAAAATATGATTATATTGTTGTTACAAAAGTCAGATTTTAACACTTTTAATGTTTAATAACGAAAAGTTGCCCACTAAAATGCTATTTTCAAGCTTGCAATGTCCTGGTATTGCAGAAGGTCAGGACATCTTATTTTGCCCATTCCCCCCCCCGGACAGTCAGATTCAGGTGTTGTAATTGCAAGCAGCTCTGTGAGCACATTACATTGTCTAGAATTATGCAGAATAGTTGAAAGTGTTTCCTTTTTATCTTATATGAAGTACTGACTCATTTAGAACTGAAAAATGTATTTTCTTTATTAGAATGTGTACTCTTCATTTACCAAAATTGTATTTTAAGGTGACGGTCAAGGGGAAAGGAGCACAGTGGTGGCCATCTGTTGAGATTCCATTTATTCTGAACACTTGCCTGTCCTGGTCCCAGACACATCTAAACACGAATTAGAGCAAATATGGATTGTTTTCCCACTTTTGAGAAAACCAACTACTTTGCCCTTTATAAAATGTGTGATAAAGAATTAATAAAGCCGCCTGTAAAATGCCTTGTAGGACAATGAAAACCTGATTGCTGTTTCATATGAATGACTTACTGCCAAATGCAGAATGTGTGGCACACACACACATGTCCTGGTCCTACTACATCAAACAAGGTTAAGTTAACAAAACCCTGTTTGCACTGATAATGCTGCGAGTGCTAATAGGCTATCACTATTATATCACTATTGCCACAAAAAAGCATTCAGACAAGGACGCTTCTCTTCCTCCTCTATATACAATTCTGTCTACTTGCTTTAATGCTTTTATGCTATTTATTACCCTTTAATGTTATTTTACCTGTGTAAAGCACATTATATAAATACACTTGCCTTTGTAGACTATATGAAACATGCCAGAGTCAGCTGGCACAAGCAGATGTTGGCATCAATGGCAATAATGTACCCTTCATTCCCAGGGCCCTCTGCTCCCTTTTTTAAATGTACAAATAAAATCCTGTTTCCAGGCCTCTCATACATATGTTCAGTCAACATGCTGCATAGAAACGATCCCCATTATTAAAACCTTGTACATTTAATGTATATGGCATGTATAAAGTCCCACTATCAAACAATAGCAACAGGCATTGACTGATGATTCGACTCATAGTAACCACTTACAGATAAAAGGATTTGCACATGTCTACAGCTTGGACATGTTAGACAGCTAAAGTGAAATTTAGTTTTTGTACTTGTTGAATGGAGGAGAAATAGGTAAAGACTTCCAGACTGATTGTTATGGCCACATGGCCGGGTTGAGCATCTTCAAAATTATTCCAAAGGAATCTGAGCAGTGGTCCGAGGAGTAATGGTAATAGACGTCTAAAGATGATTGATTTATGAGGCACCAAAGACCAACTCATCTTCTCCAAACCAACAGAAGTGTGGCAGAAGTCAGTGACCAGTTACTGCTGAGCAATGTTGTGCAATGTTGTGCTGAAAGTTAGTAGCTGTTTACAGAAACAGTTTCACTATTGACCTCATGTAAAAGCAGGGATATTAGCATTTGTCTTATTTCGAAACATTTGCTTTAATTGTCTTATTAATGTGTACATGCAGTAGCTTTATTATTTAGGTGTTGCTGTGGCACAGTGTGAGACAAAACAACAGCCCATTAACGCTAATCATTTCACAACAGTAAAAAGGCTAACGGGAACATCTCAATGTTTCCTGACTATCAACGCTGAAGAAAGGTCAGGAGATTTCTCACCAGGTCATTAACTGTGAAAGCTCAGTGTGACAACGCGTACAGTCTCACAGAACTCATGGTTGCTGTGCCTTGCAGCACTTTTAACCAAGAAGTGATGCTAAATTTAAAACCTTAAGCAGAAAATGTAGAAAATTAAATTTCCTTCAAAAAATGGAACTCACAGTTATAAAAAATATTTGGACAGTGAAAAAAGTTTTGTTATTTTAGCTGTTTTCGAAAACCTATTCAGGATACAGTTATATAATCAATATGGGCTTAAAGTGCAGACTCTCAGCTGTAATCTGGGAGTCTTCACATCCAAATTGGACTAAAAAGGCTGCATAGGCTCCTCCCTCATTAACCTGTCATCAGTTAAGCAGTTAAAAGGTCTGCAGTTGATTCCAGGTGTGGCTTTTGGAAGCTGTTGCTGTGAACACACAACATGTAGTCAAAGAGGTGAAACAGACCATCCTGAGGCTGAAAAAAGTACAGTGCAGATGGACAATGATCCAAAACATACTGCAAAAGCAACCCAGGAGTTTTTTTTAAAGCAAAGAAGTGGAATATTCATGGGTTCCAGACTTCAGACAGTAATTTCCTGCAAAGGATTCTCAAAAACATTGAAAAGTAACATTTTACTTAAGGTTATGTTTATTCGTCCAATTACTTTTGAGCCCCTGAAATGAGGAGTGTTTGTATAAAAATAGCTACAATTTCAACATGTTTTATCATATATTTTTGTTCAACCCCTTGAATTAAACCTTAAAGTCTGCTCTTCAATTCTGTTGTAGTCGTTTCATTTCAGATCCAGTGTGGTGGCCTGTAGAGTCCAAATCATGATGAATGTGTCACTGTCCAAATATTTTTGGGCCTAACTGTATTGATCTATTCAGAGGGCAAAAGTGTGGGGGGGTTAAGCATCACACGTTCTATGACTGCAATTAAAAATACACCATAATTACCATCAAAAGTAGTGAAATTACAGTAAAATTACCTCCAGTTCTGCAGCGCAGTGTAAACACATGTGTGAGATCTGGACCTTGGAACAATTCCATCCTTCATTATTCAAACCACTTCTCCATTTCAGGTCACAGAAGCTGGACTACAGACCAGGACAGGTCCACCCTCCACAGAAGGGCAGCTCATCCCATGGCAGCACAGGGACACACAACCATTCACACAGTGTGAGGTATGGGTCATTTAAAACACCCAATGCACATAATCCACAAGCCTTTGGACAGTGGGAGGAAGCCCACATGAACTTGGGGAGAGTTTGGACCCTGGACCCTGGAGTAACTCATGGTGGGAATTTGCTGGTGGGGGGACTGTTATGATATTCTGGGTCTGGCTATTCATACAGATGTCAATTTGATTAATGCTTTTAAACACCAATTTACAGTGGTGTTGCATTTATGCCCAGGCCAAGACGGAGACCAAAAATTTAACTTGAATTTGTAGCTGTTTTGCATTTGAACAGTCAGCTGTAAGTGGTTTTACTGCAAAATGTAAGAACAACAAAATCTAAACCATAAAGTGACATGTAGAGTCGACAAGTGTTTTGGAAAAGTCACCTGATGACTCAGCAAATACTGTTTTTCAAACTTTTTCTGCCAAAAACCGCACACCAGCAGCTGCATGGAATGGGTTTCCGTGGCCAAGCAGCTTTTCTGTCCCATCATGACTGCACCCCAGTGCACAAAAGTCCATAAAGACATGAATGGGTGAGTTTGGTGTGGAAGAACCTCACTGGTCCACACAGAGCCCTGACCTCAAGCCTTCGGAGAATGTAAGCCAGGCCTTCTTACCCAGAATAAGAGCCTGACTTTACAAATGCTCTTCCACACATTCCAAACATTTGTGGAAACCAACTTCATATCAATGCCTATGGATTTAGAATGGGATTTCAATAAAGGTTCCTGTAGGTGTAATGGCCAAGTGTTCGTATACTTTTGTCCTTATAGTGAAGTTAGCAGCATTAGACAAACACAGCTAGTTTTGTGCTAGAAGCCATGCAGCAGAGCAGTGAGGTGAAATGCTTTTTAACAATCAAAAAGCTTCTCGTTCTTTGTAAGAGTGTTTTCTTCAAGGCTTTTAGAGGCAAACAGCAGAAATTATTATAATTGGGGCCGGTGTAAAGTGCCACCTTGACTTCCTCCACCATGGTATCCACTAAAAACACGTTACTTTACACAGCTGTGCAAGGACAGAAAAATAAACACTCAGGTGGCCCCGAGAAATGTTTTCCTTACCCTAAAAAATGAGACTGTAATAAATGAGAATGAGTCAAGATCTCGACGCCAACAAAACATTACGCTGCTTAAGAATTTTTTTAAGATGTGACTTTGATGACCCTGTAGCCCCGACCATGGCCACCATCTCTGAGTGGATCAGAACAGTGGGAACATTGGGTACTGGGAAGACAAACAGTAGTCTCTGTTTCTTCTGATTGCAAGTGAAACTCCAGGGTGATTTTATTGTCCCAGTTTTCTTCTCTTAGACAGGCCCCTACAGTGGCCCTGAAGTGCAAACCACAACAACAAACTGAGAAACACAAACACAAAAGCAGAATCACAACAACAAACTGAGAAACACAAACACAAAAGCAGAAACACAACAACAAATTGAGAAACACAAAAATGTCTCCTGTTGCTGACTGGTACCTCCCCTTTCAGTTTCTTTAATGTAGTTGTGTTTCTGCTTTTGTGTTTGTGTTTCTCAGTTTGTTGTTGTGATTCTGCTTTTCCTTCTATTGCAGGAAACAGAAAAAAAATGAAATTAAATGTAAATTTAAATGTAAATTAAATGTCAGAGGAAAACTAACTAATGTGTGGAAGAGCACCTCGCCAATCACAGTGCAACTGATTACCAGTTTAACTTACAAACCGAGTCTAGCCAAGCGTCAGTAAGAGTACAGCGTGACTTACTGCATCTGCTTTAGTTTCTACTCTTGAGACACTGCAGGACAGTTCTGTGCCTCCTTCTGGATGGACCTCCTTCATGCAGGTCTAAATGGAAATGTGTGAAAACCCACAGTTACATGATGATCCAATACAAAAGTCACAACATTTTCTCAGAGGTTATTTCTAATAATAAAAGTCACAATCCAGTTTCAATCTGAAGGTCAGTTGTGACGAGACTTGGCGTTGGCGACCGGGGCAGTGGTGAACTAGTGGTTAGGACTTTGCCCCTGGGATCAGAAAGTCGCAGGTTCAAGTCCCAGCCCGGGCACCACTGAGGAACCCTTGAGTAAGGTACTGTCCCCACTTCACTGCTCCCCGGGCGCTGTTGATAGCTGCTCGCTGCCCCATGTGTGATGGGTTTAATGCAGAGGACAAATTTTGTGGTGCAGTGGTGCGTTCACAATGACAGAAAATCACTTTCACTTGAGTTTTTTTAAAAGTTATTTAGAATGGGAACCACTAAACCGCCTCTGAGGACCGGAGATGCCAAATCCATGGTTTAGGCCATAGGGGACTAGACTCTTTCTGTCTCATGCATAAATTTATACAACTGTAATCTCCTTACTTGATTGCATTCATCTATCCATTCGTTCATTCATCCATCCATCTAGCCGCCACCCATCCATCCATTCATCTATCAGCATTGTTCTTCTGTCCATCCATCATGCATGCCTGCATCCATTCATCCATCCATCCACCCAACCATCTGTCCATCCATCCACCCATCCATCTACCTATCCATCCATCCGTCCGTCCGTCCGTCCATCCATCCATCCATCCATCCATCCATTCATTCATCCAGACATTTGTTTATTCCTTCTGCTCATATTCAAAGACTGTCAGGTGACCCAGTTTCCTTTCAGGTTGTCTATAAAAGCATCTTAGAAATTATATTACTTGTAAGAGAATCAGTCGACTAAGCACAATGACTCGCAGGCATTGAACGCCTGTAATCACTCTCTCTCTCGCTCTCAGACACACTGTGTAATGGTTTTGAGTGTCAGTGAGAGATGGTTTGAATAAAGATCATTATAATAATTATATTTGTCAAACACATTCCAGACTCTAGGATACAAACAAAATAATCTGCAGCTTGTAAGACTCTTTAAGATCAAAGGTGTTAGTGCGATGGACATTGTTCAGCTTTTCTTGACCTGAGAACAGAAATGCAAACACAAGCACAGAAATATCCTGTAGGTTGTATCTGGCAAAACAGTCATTTAAAAAAATATCTGTCTGTACATATTGTGTTCACAAATGTCTGATATTTATAAGCACATGGTTTTCTGGTCCTGGTCTAGACGTCCACTGTCTGTCTGTGTTTTCCTTGCTTTAGCATAGTTCAGTGAAGGTGGTAATGGCTGTTGGGAGCAGGGAAAATCATAAAATGTGGAGATCAGTGGGTCTTCAGGAGGAGGACTGGAAACATAAATATATATATTTTCAGACATGACAAATGGAAAACATTAAAACTTTGTTGCAAAGCTGTTGTTGCCAATTGCATCTACGACAAGCAGTAATTAAGTCCAAAATACAAAATTTTCCATAAATTTCACTTGGATTTATGTTAGGGGAGACTTTAAGTAGACTATACATATACCGTTACCTTTTTTTAGGGTGTTTAGGGTTGGTGTCTTGACAAAATGACAATTTCCCCCAGTGTTATTGAGTTTGTGCAATCCAGCACAGTTGCAGTGCACGTTATTGGTAACTGTTCTCTGTGTAACTGTTGGCTTCTCTCTTACCTTCCTTATCTCCAATCTGAGTAAACTCATGTGCATCGCACCCATTCAAGGATTTTTAGTTATGGTTCTATGTTCTGTTATGTTCTTTTTAAAATGGCTGAATACTTGCTTCTTCTCATCTTTTTGGGGGTGTGCTGCCATCAAAAAAATTAATCATTTTGTAACATTTGATATATTTATTGTATAAAGATAAAATATGGGTTTATGAGTGTTTCAAAACATTCAGGTTTACCTTGACCTTCAATCTCCCCAGATCTCAGTCTGATCCAGCGTCTATCCAACACTATCCTGAATCATTGAGCCGCCACCTCACAGCTTACAGGACTAACAGGAGCCACTGCTTGCATCTTGTAGAGTCCATTCCTCTCTGGTAAAGGCGGTTTTGGATGAATGATATTAGACGGGTGGTTTTAATATAATGGCAGAATGGTGTTGGAAACACTGTACAATGTTTAGTCCATATCATATCAGATAGCTACAATACACACCAATCAGCCATAACATTCACACAATAACATCCTTCTAGTTGGGATATATTACTCAAGAACAGTCAGTTCTTGAAGCTGGTGTGCTGGAAGCAGGAAAAATTGGTGAGCATAAGGATATTTGATGACATATCCATTAATGTAGTGTTCAGGTCTATACCAAAAGTATCCAAGAAAGAACACTGACTGGGTCATTGGCACCCAAGGCTCACTGATGCATGATGGGAATGTAGCTGCCTATCTGAAGAGCTACTGTGGTTTAAAATGATGAAAACAGTGACCACAGTCAGAGCTGTTTCAGCAGCCACTCAATATTATACAGGTGGTGTTAATGTTATGGATGATCAGTGTACATTTTTTGGCTTACATATTGCTTATATATGGCTTACTTGCTTTGCCATATATAACACTATATATTCTCATTCACATTAAATGTATATTCTCACACCTAACCCTAACCCTATACACATACACAAACAAAGGAATAATTAATAAACATGATTATTCTGGGATGAATGTGTGAACATGTAATTATAGGAGGGGTCAATTACAGCCATGTACTGACCAGTCCAGCGTTCTTTACTCCATGTCCTGGTCAGCCACAGGAATCTGAATGCACATATATCTGTCTTAATAGCACATTAAATAAAGCCTGGTTACATCTAAGGGAAAAGAGAGGTGGAAAGTGGTCATGAAAATGAATTTTCACTGGTTTTGGTACAAAAAGCTGATGTAAAACACAAATACCAGACTTCCCACTTCAGCGAGACTCCACAGGCAGAAAGGACCATTCTGGATCTATCAACCATGTTTCTAAATGGTGCATGTTCTCTGAGATCCCATTCAATGATAAGAGAAGATGCCAATGCTACTCTCATCTGTGTCCTGAGGTACGCAAGAACAACTTTCTCCATTTACATATGTGGCTTTACATTCACAAATAAAACATCTCAACTTCAGGAATGCAGAGGTGGACAGTTACGAAGTACATTTACTTAAGTACACTTTATTTGAGTAGTCATTTTTTGGAAACTTTTAACTTTCCCATTACTACATTTGAAAGACAAAACCTACTTTTACTTCACTACATTTCTGTCAAGGTTTTTGTTACTCGTTACTTTCAGAGTAACTTCAGAGTTGACCACGAAGACCAATTCAAAATAAACTGTACATGAGACCGCACAAAGTAAAAAACGAGTGAATCGGAAGCTACTGAATACACTACAGTACAGGAAGTGTGGGGTAGATTGTATATCATTAAAAAACGTGTTAGTCTATCATCCATCCCCACTGTGGTGCGTAGCTGTTAATGGACGTATAGTACAGCCAATGTGAGACGGCTTGTAACAAGTGTCACCGTGCATGCTCGGCCAATCACATGAGCTACTGCGAAACTCCAGCTAACAAGTCACCGAGCTAGCGGCTTTTATTTCTCCTAAAGAAAGGATCTGAAAATGAGTGAGGGAACTGGACCAAGTATGAAAACAAAATCAGACTGTTTATTAAAAAGTACAATACTGACTCCCCAGAAAGAGAAAGGTAAGGAACTACGTCCAGACTATGTAATTCCATTCTGTTTAAGAGCTTAAGACATAACTGATGTACAGTAATGGCCAATAAAAAAATACATAAATAAAAATTATAAATATATATATATATGTGTAGCTCACAAGCCAAAACATTTAGGCACTCCTGCAATAAATGTTTTACTTTTGTACATTGGAAGCAAGTACTTCAGTACTTTCACTTAAATAAACTTTGGCTTTATTACTTTCACTTGTATCCACTTGACTAGTGGTATCTGTACTTTTACTTAAATACTGAATACTCTCATCCATTTCATAAAAGATATGTCCTTTACTGGGGTGTCTTTACAATGACATTTTAAAAATATGCAAATTCATGTAAATTTAATTTATTTGTATCTGATGGGCAAAACGTCCAATGCAAAAAAAAAAAACAGTCTGGTTAAAATCATTGGAACCATTTTTGTGTCTTTTATTATAAGTACTGCATAGTGTAGTCACACAATGTTTGTCAATTTTTTTCCAATCTACTTGAAACATGGTGTGTTTGGCCTAAAGGGGTGGGACTGAACTGTCATAGCGCCACCTAGTGAGTAATGTTAATGCAAAAATCCAGCACTTCATCTTTCAGTATCTTGTGACATTAAAAAATCAAACTTTGTCAAACTTGACACACTGCATCACTACTACAGTCTTCAGAAATATGCCAAATTTCATAACCATTTGTGCATAAGGAGTTCTGCAACTGTCATATTTCAATATCTCTAGAACCACATAAGCTAAAAACCCTGCTGTAGTTTTTTTTTTGGCACTGCCACTCTGGCTTTCCTGTGCAAGCAAACGACAGGATATAATAATACATATCAACATATGACCTTGTCTCTGTATGATTGTGTGTGTGTGTGTGTGTGTGTGTGTTTTATCTGACTTTAACCTCTTAGACCTGAACGTGCCTCACTTTGCTTTCATTTTCATTACGTTTCCTACATTTCCTTCATCAACACCAACCCTGCAGGTGTGTGGTCAGGGTAGAACAGGAGATTGCCAGGGGCAACCAGGCCATGAGGAGTGACTTTCTATTTTGTGTTGGGTTTTTGGGATGGCACAGTGTTGTAAACTGGCTTAATGTCTTATACAGTACAGGGGTGCTTGAAAGTTTGCGAACTCTTTATTTTCCCTGTAATTTTCTATATATTTCTTTATGAATCTGACCTAAAATATGATCTGATTTTCAAGCAAGTCCCAGAAGTGGATTCATGAATGCTATTTAAACAAATAACACAATATTTATTATTTGGTCATATATATATTGTATGAATCCAGTAAGTTAGGTCACATATAAATATTTTTAAACTTTTAAATGTTCACAAACTTTCAAGCACCACTGTATCAGATCGGATCCATTCATGTCCAATTATTATATAGTAATTCCCACTGACAATTATGCAACTACAGAGGAACTAGCCACAGAAAGAGCACAGATACTGTATATACCTAATTGACCCGCAGGGGTGTATTATGCTTAGTATTTAGACTCTTTATTTTTTTTTCTGTTTCTGTCAGGTAGGAAAAAACTTTCCTACCATTATGTCTTTCCTTGGTGGCTGACGATGCCCTTTGCCAATATCCAAGGAAAATTAATTTTAACTTGTGACTAGGGATGTCACAACTCTTCTTAAAAAAGAAACATTCAAGCTGAATGAGTTTAAAAGTTTTACAGTCAATAAAGTTATTTTGGCTTTTGTACTGTACATTTCTATGGCATAGATACTGAGGTCTTGTACTTTCTGGATACAATATAACATGAGAGAACTCCCTTTTCATTTCAAAAGCTATGTTAATTTGTTGATTAATATATTAATTAAACAGTAATTCAATTAAACCCAGCCTCGTAATGGCATCAGTATCCCAGTTGGTTTTATTTGGCTTTTTATCACAACATTGTATATTAATTAAACATTAAGTAGTAAATACAGCACAGTTTATTGTTCTGTTACAGCAGTATTTAATGTAATGATGCCATAGAATCATTTAAGGTTCCATTATGAATCATTTTGGTAAACTGAGGTGCAAGAGTGTGAAGAACCTTAAAAACATTAAAGAATTATTTGCTTACAGTATGTGCAAGTTTTAAAAACTTTTAAAAGCTTTTTCCCACACAACTGATTTTTAACAGTTCACATTGATTAAATGTTTATGTTTAAAGTATTAGTAAAAGTAAGCAAAGAATGTATTTATTTTAGTTATTAGAATGTATAAAACATGCCATGAGGTTTAAACAGCGTGTTATTCTTCATTTTTCTGGCCTTTCGATCTCATGCATTGTCATTGACAGGGAATTGTAATTGATACAGTTGCATTGTCATTTATTTCTTACACTGTTACAGGGGTCCTCAACTTACGATGCACTGAACTTACAAAGATTCATGGTAACAAATCTGCCCCAAACCCCTTTTTTATGGTGTGAAAGTGAAAGTGAAAATATAATAAAATGCTCAGAAAAGGACTAAACAGAGCCTCAAGTGGGTGATTGTCTCCCTCTGGTGGACTGTCAGGGGAATGGTCCCAGGGAATTACACACATAGACACTTGTGTAAGAGGATTTCCACTTACATCTAATTTCGACTTATGGTGCACACCGAGGAACAGAACCCCGTCGTAAATTGAGGACCCCTTTACAGACTGTTATGTGTGTAGGTGGGCTAGGTCAGGGGTTAGCAACTCAAGTGTCCAGCACAGTTTGGTGAGTTCCCTGCTTTAATACACCTGGTGCAACTCACCTGCTAATTGCCAGGTTAAGTGAGTGTGTTTGAGGAAGAGAACTTCCAAACTGTCCTGGAAACTCAGGTCTGAAACTGCTTACCCCTGCTACAGGCCCATGTTCACATTTAACTGCTCTGTTTCCAAGTTGTGAGTTGTGATTAAAGGTGAGGAAGGGCTGCAGCGTTTCTAAGGCATCTCAAGTCATTTTTCTAAGAATTGTATGTACCTCTGTTTCTCTGCCTCATTCACATTTTTGCATTTTCAAATATTTTGTCAAATATTTTGTATGCTGACAAATATTTTGTTGTCAGCATATACTTATGCATATTTTACCCATTTTCCATCTGCGTTAGTGTCAGGGAACCTAGCTAATGACAGTTTCTGCTTGTCAGCCATGCTCTCAGCCTCATTTGCACATCGGCGGAGTTTAGAAGTACTTGGAGAAACGTCAGCACACACTGAAGTTGGCCTGAGCTGTTCCGGGATAAAAGTTGCCGGTAACCGTGTTGAGACTGGCAGCTACAGTAAACAGCACTGTTCGGCTAGCAAGTGCTCTGATGAATCACAAATTCCTGTCCAGCAGGCTGTGGGTACATTGACCCATTTTAAAATGTACATATTAATGGTTCTGGAAAACCACACGAGTTTAAAAAGTCTGATAAAACACAGCTGCTCTTGTAGAACTCATGCAGAACTGTCCCGAACTCTACACTGTCTACACAAGTCACATTTATCAGGCAGGTCTTACTCATGAAAACAAAGTAGTAGAGACATTTTATTATGGTTTTATTGCAAATGAAATGAAATGTGACTTGGAAGTGAATAAATAATTAACAATCAAGGGTAATTGTCCCTTGGTGTTGTTCTTGAATCCATAGGTGCAGCAGATTATATAAATAGATTTGCTCTGTATCATGTTTTGTTTTCTTTATTTACTGGTTCAACTCACCTGTTTATTGTCAGGCTAGAGGGAAACTGCAAAACACCACCCTTCAGGACTGGACATGGGCACCCCATGTCTTACAGTGGCCCCTTTCATCCAACCATCTGTGGCTGGGGGTCCAAGGCAGCCCAATTGGTTTCATTCTGTTTTGGAGCCTGTCCCTCCCTCTAGCCGGGACAGGTGTGTGTTGGCTGATGTATCAGATATGGTGGTGAGTGTTTTCCTTCACGAGTGCTGAGCTGTACAGTGCTGCTGCAGTAATTACACTGTGGAAGATGTGGTGATTCTGAGGGGCTTTCGCAGTCTTAGTGCTGATAGTACTGAGTGAGTCATTAGTTTGGTGGAATTGGGAATGACTTCACTGGGGAAAATATTAGGAAACCAAAATTAAAGAAATAAATTAAAATAAATGAAATGTGTCAAATTATGGTAACATGTTACAATACAGTGCACATAATAAATATGGAAAACATTTGTTTCAGTGACAGAAAACTGCTCCTCCAGCTATTTCTTCTACAAATAGTACCATCAGAATAAAACCTAGTATCTCCAATTCATGCAGTTTAACTTTTAACATGTCATAATGTTCATTCTGGGGCAGCGCGTGGTGCACTGGTCAGCACTGTCACACTGCTGCATTTAGGTTCAGTCCCTGTGTTTGCCACTGGTGTCTTTCTGTGCGGAGTGTTTGTTTGGGTTTCTCATGGGTTCTCCAGTTGCCTTCCACTGTTCAGAGGCTTGTGGTTTAGGTTGACTGGTTAAACTAAATTACCCATAAGAGTGTGTGTGCGTGTGTGCGTGCGTGCGTGTGTGCGTGTGTGCGTGTGTAAATTGTGTGCAATTGGTTGGCTTCCTTTCCAGGGTGAACTCTGCCTTGTGACAATACTGACTTGGGATCAGTTCCAGCTTCCCTGTGACCCCAATTGGATAAATGATTTGGGCAATGGGTGAATAAATAAGGAAATAATGAAAAACATGCATTAATGACTGAGTCATTCTCATTAACTAGTATCAACATTGTTTAAAATGATACATGAACTAAAATCCTTTGCATAATGTGGGATGTTATTAAAGACTATGGAAGTTATACACTGCCCATCCACAAAAAAGTCACACACTAATATTTTGTTGGATCACCTTTAACTTTGATTACGTTAGCATTTGCTGTGTCAGAGTTATTGATAAGCTTTGCCAATATCACAACATTTATTTCTGTCCAGAGTTGCATACATCCCAAAGATTCTCAATGGGGTTAAGGTCTGGACTCTGTGGTGGACAATCCCTGTGTGATAATGATGGCCCTGAAGTGCAAACCACAACGACAAATTGAGAAACACAAACACAAAAGCAGAAACACAATTACATTAAAGAAACTGAAAGGGGAGGTACCAGTCAGCA
>JBBIGC010178246.1:0-14855 GCA_037576955.1 Lepidarchus adonis
CACACACACACACACACACACACACACACACACACACACACACACACACACACACACACACACACACACATTTTTGTATGTATATGTATGTTTTGTTATATTAGATTGATATAGTAAGTGAACAGTCAGCCCTTGAATTTGAGGTGTTAGAAGCAGGAAAATGAACCAAGTACCAATATCTGAGATCAAGTTGAGAAGGCTAAATTACGGGGTCAGAATATCGCCCAACTGACAGCGGTGCCCTCAGCTCACTAATGAATATGAAGAGCAGCAGCTCACTCTTCAGGTTCAGTCCCACATACTGTAGCACAAGTTAATGCTGATAGAAAGGTGATAGGACACACAGTGCTGGTTTAACAGTATGTGAGGGGCCTACAGAATATAAGACACTTGGCTTTATTGTTATTGCTGGGGTGTATAGTAGTTTAAACCCTAGATGAACGTTAGATTTGTTTCTGGTCAGAATAATCCCACATTGTTTCATGGTGCTTTATTGTTTCAGAGCAAAGATAAATTGTAATAATTGAGTTTTGAATTCTGCAGTGTCCAGACCCCAGAAGGAATTTGTCTAGCACAACAAATAAACTTTATAATGAACATTTTATAAAGTTGAATCAAGAACGTTTTGCATATCATGTGTAAAATCACCACAGTAGTTAAAAGTTTTAAAACCCATAACACATTTTTAAAAAACATTTTGAATATCTTGATAAAAATATTTTTTATACAAGTAACATGTACAGAACTAATACTAATAACTAATATGCTCATACACTAATATATAAATCTAAAAAAATGAGCTGTTTTCAGCATGCATGGAGAAAATGGACCTTCCTCTATTGTTTTACTTTGGCATCCATTATTTATTCTGAGCAGCCTGAGAACTGTGCAATATTAAAGGCACTAAAGTAGAGTCAAGACAGGTATGAGTCTTGTAACATACACACAGCGAAAACGACTATTAACAAAAATGGCATCTTACATTATATAAAAACATTCTTCATGATAAAAGTCAAGAAATTAATACCTGACCACTGTGAAAATCCACAGATGCCAGATGTAAGCAAAACAATAGACATTGCTCCACATTGAGTAGGCCCATCCCAGAGCGCACAATCGTCTAAAAAACACAACCCCAACAAGAAAACAACATTACAGAGTAACAGTTATCAGAAACATTGAAGAAAATCCACACCACAAGGAGAAATGGTCCAAAAAAATGAGAAGAACTGTGTTCTCTAGTAAAAATGAAAATGTGGTATCTTCTCTAATGAAGCATGCTATTCTTCCAAAATGATGTAAGATCCCTTTAGCACTAATGATATTTGTGTTCTCGTGTATTGGTCATCAATGTCAATGAGGTTTAATAAGGACAAATTCAGACATGCTGACTCTCGCACCTGATGACATCAGCAATGCAGAATCAATAGGACAATGGGGTAGTCAACACACCCAACCAATAGTCCTGGAAAGTCCATGAGGGTCGGACTCCCCCGTCTTCATGTTGAATTTAGGGCCTGGCTCATTTGCAAAGCAAAGTCAGTGAGATGGAACTACATGCAGTGTATCTACCACAGTTTATCACGTTCCTTATCAGCTCTCACCATCTTGTTATAGTGTTTTTTTTCTTCTTTCAAATATGTGTAGAGCAGAGAGGGGGAAAGGGCAGCTATGAAGTCAATGAACAGAGGAACTGTCCCTCTAATGCTCACTTAATCGGAATTCCTCTTCAGTGGGGGAAAATGAACATTCTTGTTAACTGTGTTTAGAATGAAAAACAGAGAAGAACAGAAGTTGTTCATGGGGTAAGTGATTTCAAAAGTGACAAACTTGCCCATTAGATGCTGAAGAAGTCAATTATTAACCACTCAGTAAAACAAGAAGCATCAACGCTTCAATAAGCCCCAAGAATACTACTTCCTTCTTTTGACACACTTGTCAACAGTGTCTCAACGTCGTCTTTGCTTTTTGTGTCTTATTCTTACTTCTGCATTCGTTCTTCTGCTGAACATTAATAAACCCATTTCAATGTGAGTGTTGTATTCAGTCGTAGGTCGTCATTATTTTTCACGGTAGTCCTCGCTTCATCTTCCTGAGAAACCACAAGAAAGGAACCACAGCCTCACTCCAGGATTATTCTAATAAAGAGACAAGCAAATCAGAAAGAGTGAATAATGGAATTGAGGGAATGCTTTCACTGCAGTAATTAAGTGTTAATGGTAATTATGGTAATCTTGTATATTTGTACATATTATATATATATATTTTTTTACCTCACACTTGCACCATGGTGGGGGCTGTGTGAAATTGTGTACTTGTGTACTGTTGTATTGACAATAAACCTCTATTGAATCTTGAATCCTGAATTAAACGAACGATAAAGACTGAAGGCCAGTGTGAAGATGGAGGTTGGGTGTTGGGGGCGAGTGTTGCTGTGACTCTAAGAAACGAAGCGAGCTAACGCTCCAGGAACAATTTCTCACGACTCTCGTCTAACTCGCCGAAAGGTCATGCGCTGTGGTTTCTGTGATTTGGGGGAAAAACGGAGTATTAGAGCGCGCGGACACCGTTACGCACGAGCGATGTCATTTTGAGGCGGGGTCAGCGGAGGTGTGAAAGTGTGGGTGTTTGGGGCATTGGAATAAAAGTCGTCGGAAGCAACACGGCGAATAGAGACGCACACGCACGCGCACAACAGGCGCAAAACATCCACTGCATCAGAGAACGAGACTCTACCACAGCTTTTACCAACTCTGTTTTTCTCTTTACAGGAGGAGGCAAAACGCGCTTCTAACGTAAGTCAAAGAAATTTGGAGCTTTTTTATTGGCTCATTGACCATCTATGGTCAGTCAAATGTAAAGAGCAACTTTTGGGTTCACATGCAAATTTTAAAAAATATATTTTTGATCAGAAATGATAGAAACGAAGGTGCTTGAAGTAATTTACTCTGGGATTAAACAATTTCCTCTGTTATTTAAGTTATTTCCTTTGGGATTAATAAGGTTTCTGATTTGAAAGGAGTTGTTTGGGTTCCCTAGAGAACCTTTTAACTAATGGTTTTTATAGAACATTTTTGGAATCTAGGTGGAAGTTTTGTTACCCCCCATAATGTAGTGGTTCTAGGAAGAACCATTGTACTAGTAAAGTACATTATGTTAAGCTTCTTTAAAAACATTTAAACACTTTTTCAACATTCTTATTTAGAGAACCAACATGGTATATATATGTGTATTTCGATTGAAGTTTTTACAATACATGCTTCTCACCTTTTCTTTTTTCTCACTCCTCTTTCTAATGACTATCTTTACTTTGTAGATGATGACTGCATTGAGTATAGCCTCTTACCTTCTCTTCTGCATCACGGTGGTTTTGGCTGTGGACACATTTCCTGATAAATGTAAGAATATGCCCCCTCCCCCTCCCCAACCATCAAACACACAATAATAAATAACTGCAGGTTCCTTAGTGTATTCTTATTGACATTATGTCTGTGTCATCTGTGTGTGTGTAGTGGCATTAGGTCCGACTGGTAGCAGTGTTACTCTGAGCTGTCACACCTCTGAACTGCCAGTAACATGGCAGCTTAACTCTGAAGAAGTAGAGCCCTCAGAACTGACTGTGCTCGATGGCAAAAAGCTGATCATTCATGACCTTCAAGAAGACCAAATGGGAAACTACACCTGCTGGAGTAAGGGAAAAGTAGTGGACTACACCTACATCCTGCTTGATGAGTCTTCAAAATTTACTGGTGAGAAAGAGTGTGGGGTGTCACCTTTGACCAACACGATGTCTACATAAGATATTATTAATAATGACGACAGTTTGAGGTGAACGAAAGAGCACAATGTGAAAAAAGATTGTGTTTAACTTTTAAAATAGCTACTTCAAAAAGCAGTTTAAAAAGTTACCTGGTTGCTTTACTCTTCTGATTTTATGTTCATTTTACTTTTTAGGTTTATGTTGCCTGATGCGTTAAGCTTTGTGAATATTTTAAATTAAAAAATAAAAGCGAAATGCATGCTTACGCAAAATAACAGAGATACTTCATTTTGGCCTCATTTTAACAAAATATCTAATGTGCAGTAGGGAACCATTAGATTAGGCCTTCAGTGCAGGGCAAAAATAACAAAAAATGTTCTAAAACAGGAAAAAACACATCACAATTATGCTATGCTAAGCTAATGGCATTGACCATGAACATTTTTGGCTGTTAATTAAACACAAATCTCTGAAGCATGTAACAAACATATCAAAATATTTCCGCATTTAGCATTCCTGGAGTAATTCTCCCATGAAAAGTCTCGCTACAGAGCTGCCACTGTTTACCACCTAACAGAAACCCACTGGCTACACTGCAGGCTGGGTATGGACTGGGCAGAAAATGAGCGATAGTTTTTTTCCCCAAACATAATTATGGCTTCTTTTGTTTGAGTAGAATTTGAGATTGTCCTATACTCATGATCACATTTCCATACCATAATAATAATAATAAAAATGTTAATAAAAGAACATTTGTGTTGTAGAAAAATTAATAAAAAAAAAAACATTCAAAAATAGACTCTGTCAAAAAGTCATGAAAGTATTATTTTACATTGGTTTGCAATTTTTATTCAGTTTAACTTCACAGGTTGTTGGTAATATTTTGAGAACAACTTGGTTTTTCTCTTTTTTCAGATTCGTCCATAACATGCACTGCTGAAACTTTCAACTGCACTTATAAAATTTCCTGCAGAATGGACCAAGCTGGCTTCAATGTTTTCAGACTTCGCAATCAACGGTATAAACCCCGCCCCAAGACATGCACACACACACACTTCAACTCTGTACATCATCTAGATGAAGAATTATTATACATCATGCATTTTAGGGATGATAGCGGCTGGGTGCAGCGTTCTTCAGATGGTGCATTTCATCTCACACACACCACCAATCCATACGCAGAGGAGGCTGAGCAGCTGGTGGTGACAGGGGAGGCCGCATCGTCCTCGGGTCGCTACTTTAAAATCACCCACAGCTTTTATCTCAGAGACATCAGTAAGTGTATGCACAAGGAATGTTTTCCATGAAAGCTGTGCCTCTTGGCTGTGGCTGGTTAAAGGTAAACCCTGTCTGTTCTGTCTGGGCAGTTAAGCCGGCCAGTCCTGGAATTGATGTGAGCAACAGCAAGGTCTTCTTAAAGCCTCCTGCCACTTGGTCACAGCCCCTCAGCTACTACCCTCTTGAACATGAAATTCAATGCATGCGGCGAGATGATGGAAAGGTAACATTGATTTCAATTCACACACACCAGTGTTGTAAAAAAAAAAAAAACATATCTGTAACTAAACCTGTCATAGGTTATTGTGTTTCTCAAAGTTTCTTTTACAGTTTATTACATTATAAAAGTAAAATATAGTTTTAAAATGCAATATTCAGTTAATATGTTACTACCATATGAACAGGCAAGGAGTGAGTCTTTCTTTCCTACTTTTCAGAGAAGGGAGACTGTGTGTTTAATCTTTAATAAACTTCATGCAATAGAATAAGGACATAATAATAATAATAAGAAGCAGTTCACAAAGATGGCTTTATATGACTCAGAGAACCTACTCTCAGCCCTCCCAGTGCTTGTAGTGGCATGTGACTGGGGGAGTCCTAGTTAGCAAGTGCAAATGAACATGACTAAATGAGATGGAAAAAAAAATGCCAAAGAAAAATCACCCCTTAAAATAAAAACAAAGCTTGATGTGTTGTTTTACTGTCTGAAGGAGGTAGCTTGTTTAGCTGGATTTATTCAAATACAAAAAAGGAAAAATATCAGACTGGATTATTCCCCTTGGGGTGTTTCATGAATTTAACATACCATCGCTCTCTGTATGTGGGTAGAGTGGCCCTCAGCACTTCCATTCCAGCAGGTACAGGCAACTGTTAGCTGATGCAACAGAATTAGCAGTTAGCGCATCAGGCTACGCATTTGATTACGAAGAGCTAGCAACAGACTTGGAGGTTGATTTCTCATGATTACTACCTACAACCCTTCCAGCTCTGTTAGACTGATGTGAAGGGGGAGTCCTAGTTAGTAGCTAGAGTTAGACTAAATGGCATAGAAAAGTAAAACACCCACCCAAAATAAGTTTGCTTTTATAGTTTTAGTTTTTTTTTTTTTGCATTTCATATAATTTGATGCAACCTTTCCCCTCTTGCAGGAGACGTTTTGTGAGTTGGACAATAACAAGGTTCCAAAAGGCATGAGTAAGCTTAGGGTTCGCTGCAGAGACTCGCTGCTTCTCTCCCAGTGGAGTGACTGGACACCATGGCAAAATGTATCCCACTAAACTCCAAATCCACACCTGCACCCTGTCTCACACCCTGCCACACCTGCACCCTGTCTCACACCCTGCCACACCTGCACCCTGTCTTAATCTGACTTCTCTGCCCTGTCTCTGACTCCTCCCTCACACATACACACAAACAGGTGTATTAATCCTGCCACAACTGTCTGTCTGAAACATATGGCTGTTCATTTCATTTTCATGTTCTTGTGACTGTATATGTTTGTATGTGATTGTGCATTATGCACATATATTTATGTTATGTCCTATTAAAACCCTCTCTTCTTCTGTTCATACCCTGTCTTTGTATTCTTATAGATATTACAGCAAGAAAGTTCTACATTTCTTTGATCACCAATTCTGTATTTTCTTAAGGACTGTGTGTTTACAATAATTACTAATGTAGATTCTTTTATCATTATACATACACATAGAATGCAAGACATATTAATGAATCTTTTAAAAAGAAAGTCGTTACAGTACACTGTGCATCCTCCAAAGCTTCTAAGCAGTTATGTCTTATGTGCCATTCAAAGTTTAGAAATTCATGTATAAAATAGTTATATTTGTCATTTCCATATTAGTGGAGCATTTCAACAATGGTAGGGCGATAGTATGTCATTTATTTGCATTTTGTTTATATTTTAATGATTTAAAAAGTTTAAATCATTCAAATGAGAAGAACATTACTAAATAACAGGGACAGTAGATCATCACATATAGTACCTTCCATTTCCAAACAAAGCATCAGAGTAAAGACATTTGTGAGTGTGTTAGTGTGTGTGTTTGTGTGTGTGTTTGTGTGTGTGTGTGTGTGTGTGTGTGTGTGTGTGCATGCAGATGCAACAAAATGCACATGTTTTCTCTTTTTGCCCATAGGTGCGCAAGAACAGAAAACGGAAAGAAAAGACAAAGAATGGGACATATCGACGCTCTCATTCCAAAAATGCAAAAAGTCCTCTGTAATATGCTGTTTTGGAAAGTGGTCTATATCTGTGTTTTTAAACTGGGGAAACTGTTACCTCCTGTAGGGTGCCAAGGGGCCAATGTTAAATTTTCTGAATTTGTATTGCTACTTAGTCATTATTTGTAAATTGTTAAATCTGCTTTGGCCACAAGTAAACAGTGATAACTGTTTAAAACCAGTACATGTAAATATTACTTAAGTGCATGTTAAACAATGAAATCCTCATTCACAGGCATTCAGCAATAACTTAACATGTAATGTCATAAATCTCTCCAGAGGCCAGTAAAAGAACAAGGCTCAAGGAGTCTGAAAGAATGAATGAAAGAAGTCACAGTGGCACTTAAAGTCTACAAAGGAGGCCTTAGACTAAGAACGGTTTAAAAACTGCTGGTTCGTTCTGTTGCTTTTCTGATCACTCTGGATTTATTAAGTGGTTCAAAGCTTTTCTTTTTCTGTAAGGAACCAGCTGACCCTACACTGGTTTACGCCGGGGTTTTTAAACAGCTGTTCTCATTGTGTATAAAAGTGATCGCTGTGTGATTTATTGATTCATTTTGTGTACAGACCTATACTGATCAGCAGGTGTAGGAACTGTTAGTATGCACTTTCATCCAGCTAATCTGGTATATCAATAAAGAAATATCTGACACTTTTTCACTATATAGCTACTCTTTGGGACCTCATAAGGCAAGGGGAAGGTTTTCCATTTTATATTTAAACAGAATTGCTGTAGTTTAATGTCACAGCCTTTTAAGGATGTGAAATAAAAGTAAATGATGGTAAAAATGCTTTATTCTTCACTCGAAATTATTCAGAATGAAATTTTTGTCTCTGTGCCTGGTTTAGCTTTCTGCTTCTCCTGATGTGTATGTGACAGGTTTTGTACCATTCTCGTTACTGATGGCTGACACTTGCTGCCGCTGGAGAAGGCTGTGTTCCTCTTGGCCTGGGTCAGCAGTGACAAACAGCCAGTGGTTACTGTCCGTTTCTGCCTTGTGGGAATCCAGGAAAGTGTGAGCTGTGAGCTCATACTCTCTACCAAACGAAGTCCTACACATATTGGAAACACAGACACAGATCTACACCTCAATCCAAATCACTTAGCAGTTAAACCTTCACTTCATATCTATGCCGATTATCACAGTGTACACACAATTTGTTTTCATTTGTTGCAGATTGGACCCACTGATCATATGCATATTTTTCACATACACTATATTGCCAAAAGTATTCGCTCATCTGCATATGAACTTAAGACATCCCATTCTTAATCCATTGGGTTTAATATGACACCAGCTCACCCTTTACAGCTATAACAGCTTCAACTCTTCTGTGTGTTTATGGGAATTTTTGACAATTCTTCCAGAAGCACATTTGTGAGATCAGACACTGATGTTGGATGAAAAGGCCTAGCTCCACTCTAATTTATCCCAAAAGTGTTCTATCAGGTTGAGGTCAGGACCCTGTGCAGGCCAGTCAAATTCTTCCACACCAAACTGGCTCGTCCATGTTTTTACAGACTTTGCTTTGTGCACTGGTGTGCAGTCATGTTGGAACAGGAAGGGGCCATCCCCAAACTGTTTCCACAAAGTTTGGTCTGTTGAAGCATTCAGAGTTCCTTTCACTGGGAATAAAGAGCCAAGCCCAGCTCCTGAAAAACGACCCCACACTAGGGGTGGGAATCACAGGGTATCTCACGATACGATACGATATGCGATATGTGGCCCACAATAACGATAATATCGCAAAACCACGATATCGCCATAAACGATATATCGCATGACTATGACGTAGCGATATTACACAGAAACACAGGGATGCGTTATTAATTTACTTAAGTAACAGCAACGCTATTGTCACATTTCCTATATTTGCTTTGCGACCACGATCGGAAGCTCAGAGCAACGGCTACTTCAGCTTTAGTGTCTTCACTTCTGTTCCCCTTTGTCACTTAGCAAGCTGCGCTAGCATCGTGCTTACAACATTTACATTTATTAATGTTTCTCGCATTTTGTCCAAAACATCATCCAAGTACAGGAACAATCAGGCATAAATTCATGACAACACTAATGTGAGATTTACAAGGAGTTCGACACATTCCTCGCTCCATAATTTGTCCGGCATAGACAGGGTTAAAACTAACGCATGTTCCACTACAGCGCAATGGTTTTAGCCCTGTCTGTACTGGACAAATTATGCAGCAATACGTTTCTGTCTGATTTCTAAATTATAGTTGAGGACAGTTCAGCAAACGCTAGATATTGGTGGGGACACACAATTCCCACTTGAATACTGAGTCTTTCCTCCTTTTTAAAGAAGCTATGTGTGTGTACTCACGCTGAACGACTCTGCTTGTGGCATCCATCACTATGCAAGAAGTGCAGGAAAGAGACGCACAGAGACGTAGCCATTGCAAAATAATGCACTGTGTTCCATCAATGTTCTAAAAGCCAAACTCAGACTTCGGCTCTCCAAATCTCCTGCACTCAGTGGAACAGCAGCACCCAGAGGAGAGGAGAGGTAGCGACGCCGGTGAGTCAACATGGCGGCAAATTTAAATATCGATATTGCCGCGGCGTATCGATTATCGTATCGAGAGCAAGGATGACGATATATATCGCAATATCGATATTGTGGCCCAACCCTACCCCACACAATAATCCTCCTCCACCAAACTTTACACTCGGCACAATGCAGTCAGACAGGTACCATTCTCCTAGCAACCGTCAAAACCAGACTCATCCATCAGACTGCGAGATGGAGAAGTGTAATTCATTACTTGAGAGTCCAGTGGTGTCGTGATTTACACTATTGCATCCGACACTTTGCATTGCACTTGGTGATGTATGGCTTGGATGCAGCTGCTCGGCCATGGTAACTCATTCCATTAAGCGCTCTACATATTGTTCTTAAGCTGATCTGAAGGCCAAATGAAGGCAACATTTGGAGATCTGCAGCAATTGACTCGTTGCAGACTTCTGCACACTATTCAGCATCCGCTGACACCGCTCTGTCATTTTACAAGGCCGAACACTTCATGGCTAAATTTCTGTCATCTCCAATTGCTTCTGCTTTGTATTAATACCACTGACAGTCGACTGTGGAATATTTCTTAGCGATAAATTTCATGACTGGATAGGTTGCGCAGGTGGGTTCCTATCATGGTACCACACTGGAATTCACTGAGCTCCTGAGAGTGACCCATTCTTTCACAAATGTCTGTAGAATCAGTCTGCTGCCTAGATGCTTGAAGTTATACACCTGTGGCCATGGAAGTGATTAAAACGCCTGAATTTAATCATTTTGATGAGTGAGAGAATACCTTTGGCAATATAGTGCACATAGCAAGTTTGGATATAAAAATATGTAACATGATTAAATATAGCTTTACCAGAGCACATGGTTGGTGAGGGCAGCCAGACACTGGTTGGTTTTACAGTGGGAAATCAGGACTTTGGAGTTCACCTGAGGACACACAGCCCCCAGTGTAGAAAGTGATTTTCATTCAACATTTACTCCTGTTAGTCATGACTAAAAATATATTTTGAAGGTATAATTTACAACTTTGCTTTAAATAATCATGCACATGCCATAATAAATATATTTAAAATATATATACCAAGGTCAAACATAAAGTTTCTTTTCTCCTTCCATTTTTTCAACAATCTTTAGTTGAAGATTTTATATACTAAGATTTTACCAATTTACATGAAACTCAATGTGGCAATAGCCCCACATGGTTTATAAGGAATAAGTGGTTTGTTACCCTAGTTTTTGGCAGCAGTTTGACAACTGTTTCCCTAAAAAGTATGACATCACTACGTTAAGTTGGCCTTTAGGAAGCACATAACATTAGCTTTGTGAATACAATCAATGCAGAAAATCTAGTTTCAAACTTCACTGCATCACAACCACATTTTCTGAAAACATGGCAAAATTTTTAGATTCTTACGACATGCCTGTATCAATATCTTGTGATATAAAATTTCAAACTTCAAAAAGATGCACTGTAAATAACACATCCTTTGTAAATTTTAGGAAATTTGCTGAAACAGCTGAAACATGACAATATCACACAAAAACAGGTATGTGGTATGTCTACAATTACACCACATTTGCTCACATCTCCCAATGTTCCCTTTGGGCGGCTAAACAAAATGGCCATCAATAGCCAAAACAAATTTCAGCTGCTAATGCATGCCTGTTTGTATGGTCAGTCTAAATGAACATTTTCAGGCTAATTCATAGTGACATATAGTTAGATACTAATTACCCAATTTCCCAAACCAGCCATAGGATATTGCTATGCACTCAGAAGTGTGATTACCTGTACAGGGTAGCCTTCATGTTCCAGACGTTCCTGTGGATCAAAGTAAACCACCTTCCACCAACAAAGGAAGTCAAGCTGCTCTACTAAACTCAGTTCCTGTAGTCTGGAGTTTTTAGAACACTTCTGGAATGTTCTGTGGTCGCTTGCCAGGTAGAGCTAAATAAAGTCACACGGTTAATACATTTATGGAGACTGATTCCCTTTTCTGAAGCTTTCACAAAAAAATTAAAACATAATATAAAATGTCAAAAAGTGCTAATATTGTGTTTTGAAAAATTTCCCCCATGAATCAGCAAGAAAAGGGCCCAGAAGTGAAAAAGATTCCACTTTCAGATAAGAAGAATTCCCCTTTAAGACAAGAACACACACACTAATTTGAGTTCACATGAGTTCATCAGCGATTCTTTGCCAGTTTACCTCTCCAGTGAAACCTGCTGTGGTTCTCAGAGCAAAGCTTTGCTCATATCTGAGTATCTCCCCATCTGGTGCTCCATCCACACTAAGGCCACAAACCACAATAAGAGGAAATGCCCATCAGGGCAAATGTATTTGTGTATTCCTGTATATGTTTGAATACAGACAGTTATGTCACTATGTAGGTGGTATCTCAGGATCTGAGTGAAAATATTCACCTGGTAATAACAAGGGCGTTCCTAATGCAAGGCTTTAAACTGCTGCCCCCACCCACGGGGCAGGGTCCCTGAAGATAAGGCTCAGAGCTTGAATGTGATCTCATATTGCTAAGGTCAGCAATAATGCTGAGACTGCAGGGTTTACGCGCATCGAGCATTGCTCCTCCAGGGTTGACCAGCATTATAGTGTCTCCAAAATGCAACAATCCATCTCGAGATGCAGAAAGATTCACCTGAAAAACAAAGTTCTATTTTTATCCTCTACATTTCATTTTTTTTTCAAACCAACAATGCATGGTGCAATGCTTAACAAACAATTGCAACACACAATATGTTATTATCCACTAGGGGGTGTAAAAGTGCATCAGTGAAGAACAATGACGTACTGCACGTGTGCCCAAAGTTGGTCCTGGAGGGCCGTTGTCCAGCACAGTTTGGTAGCAGGTGAGTTGTGTCCAGCTGAGTTGTGTGTGCATGAGCAAGAAGACCACTATACTGTGTTGGACACTGACCCTTGAGGACGGGAGTTGGACACTGATCCTACTGCATTAATTTTAGAACATTTTCATTTATTATCATCATTTATTACCAGCAACAATTATCAGCAATTATATTCAACATATAAAAATGCATTAAAATTTTATTATTTTATTTTCCTGTATATTTTGAAGGCAATGCATTAGATGATTATATCTAATGATTCTATTTATAGAATATTTATAATGATATATAATTATAATAATATATAATAATATATAATTATATTTATAATTATACTATTATTCACATACATAACATTCCAAAGTTCTTAACTGCACAATTATCAATAATAATAAATCCCTTTGCAAATGATCATTGATTTATTAGTTGAACATTTGTCACAACAAACTATGTGAATTCCCTCAGGCAATAAAGAGGTTTATTTATTTGGACAGTGTTTCATGACAATTTTTTCCTTAAATCTGTGACATACAAATACTTCCTGACTCACCTAACATTCAGTTTATTTTTTCTACCTCTTTTTGGTGGTTTTAAATAGTTTTATAATACACTGATCAGCCATAACATTACAACAATGAAAGTTCAAATGAATAACAGAATATCAACTTATTTCATTACAACAGCACCCATCAGAGTGGTGGGATATATTAGCAGCAAGTCAACAGTTCTTGACGTGTGATGTGGAAGCAGGAAAAATGAATGAATTTAAGAGTCTTGGCCATATTATGACTTATTATGATGAGCATCTCCAAAACAGGTCTTGAGGAGTATTGCAGGTAGTATCTAGTACCTCCTAAAAGTGATCTAAGGAAGGACAACTGGTGAATCCACAATTGGGTCATGTTTTGTTCAGCCCCAACAATATCCTTGGCAGATTCCTCAGTCTGTTGATGTTGCTGCTGCTCTGATGCTCACTGTTTCTCCAGACTGGTACTGCGCCAATGATTAATCTTGAGGGCCTGCAAATGTCAGTCACTTTCGTTCCTCGTCCATCTGTGCGCAGCACTCCCCAAGCCTGGCCACTAGGGTGAAAACTGGAAAAGCACTTTCCTTTCAGCTGCTCATGAGGGGCTGTTCTGGACAAGAGCCTGTAGCTGCATTAGCATCTGCTCTGTAGTTGAATCCAAGTCTGTTCTGAGAATTCGTCACAGTCTGTCATCATATTGAATTAGGCACATTTTGAATTAGGTGAGTTCTGAACCAACTTAACCATGATGAGAATGTCCTTCAGCTACACTGGCCTCAGGTCTCATTCAAAACTGAAAAAGCAAATTTAGAACAAACACATCATAGCTAATTCAGCACATTTCATTGTATGAACTTTTCATTTTGAAACTAAGCTGTAACTAAGCGCGGTGAAATGGCATTTAGTCATCATGCCGTCCACTGCTGGAACCAGCTTCCAATGGAAATCAGATCTGCTCATTTTAAAAAGATATATACTTATTTTACTCAGCCTTCAGTTAATCATATACTCTCAAAAATGTGATCATTGTTCTTCTCAGTCTTACTTCTTTCTTTCTTTATTTTTATTATAATTATATACTTTATGCTTTGTTTCCTGCTCAAACATAGAGATTTTAATAAGTAGAGGTGAGACTAGCAGACCCCTTCAACCGAAGTTAGGGTGAGAATACCTGGACTTGGTTATGACTTCGGCCTGTAAAGGAAAGGGAATTCCCATGGGAAAAGACTTGTTGACGAAATGAGCATGAGCGGGAAATATGGGCTTCTCCATCTTCAAACCCTAGCATGATTTTTTACTTTCTATTCATTATAAAGATTTTTATTTCCTGTATTTTATGCTTGATTTATATTTGTAAAGGACAGGGAATGACCTCTGTGTACAATAATGTGCATAATAATATAATTTTTTTTATTTATCTACTTTTATTTAACCAGGAAGGTCCCATTGAGATTTGAAACCTCATTTTCAAGGAAGTCCTGGCCAAGATTGGCAGCAAATAGTACAAAATAGTTAAAAAAAATCACAGTTAAGATACAAAACAAAAAACAGATAAAAGGAAAATAAAATATACAGACAAACTATGCAAAACATGAGCAAGTAATGGAATTTGCCTCAACTACTTTCAGTCTGGTTTTAAATCCACTT
>JBBIGC010178272.1:2643-14854 GCA_037576955.1 Lepidarchus adonis
TCAGTACCTGTCCTCATTAATCATCCAGCTTCAGTACCTGTCCTCATTAATCATCCAGCTTCAGTACCTGTCCTCATTATCATCCAGCTTCAGTACCTGTCCTTATTAATCATCCAGCTTCAGTACCTGTCCTCATTATCATCCAGCTTCAGTACCTGTCCTCATTAATCATCCAGCTTCAGTACCTGTCCTCATTATCATCCAGCTTCAGTACCTGTCCTTATTAATCATCCAGCTTCAGTACCTGTCCTCATTATCATCCAGCTTCAGTACCTGTCCTCATTAGATGTACAGATTAGTTGGACGTACAGATTGTTATTAACGTTTGACTTTCCCAAGCATGGATTAAACCTAGGTCTGCAATAAATAAAGAAATAAAGATTCTTTACTGTCATTGTATCAGAGTACAACGAAATTTGTTTGGTAGCTCTCAGGCACCAGCAGCAGAATAAAGTAGACATAGACATAATCATGTCTGCAAAATACAATATGATAACTTAAATTACTCCATACTGGAGTGAGGTAGATGAGGTGAAGTACAAAATGAAATAAGTTAATTTTTCAATTGGGGTATAAGGGGTGAGGTACTAAGATGAAGATTAAGAAAAGACATAAGTGCAAAGTACACTATGATCATTTAAATAAAAAAATAAATAAACCTGGGCTAGGCTTAATCTCTGACAGGGGAATCACCCATTAGTTTATTAAGATCCTAACTTACCTCTGTAACCTTGCTCTGAGCACCTCTAACTTCATTGAGGCCAACAAATTCCTCATACTTTTCCCACCAGTAGTTGAAGGTGGTGGTCATGGTTCTGACAGAATTCTGTCCCCATTGTTTTCCAAGCTCTGCCACACTCTTCATGGTGGCTGAAGCCCGTTCCTGAGAGGACAGTTCCTTATCTTGTGGACTTTGCTTTGGGGAACAGTAGGTTCTGCTGATGGAGATGCTCCACTGCACATTGCCAGGGACTTGGAGACGATAGAAACAAGCACCATAGCTCCTTGGTAGCATGCAGCTCCCTCTGTACCTCATTGAAAACACACTGCAACCTGTAACAAGAAGATTAAGTAGGAAAGCATTATAATATTAGAAACACATTAGCAGATATTAGCTAGAAAAACAGACAAAT
This sequence comes from Lepidarchus adonis, assembly GCA_037576955.1. Lineage (NCBI taxonomy): Eukaryota > Metazoa > Chordata > Actinopteri > Characiformes > Lepidarchidae > Lepidarchus > Lepidarchus adonis. The sequence goes on from JBBIGC010178272.1 coordinate 3,777, forward strand.
ATTAAAATTTGGCTGCTTTTTCAAACTGATTTTTGATCATTTGCAATTATCACACTCTGAAAGAGCAAACTTTTTAGATTACACTGGAATGTCTCATTTGAGCTTATAAAAATACATATAATCTTATATAATTGTGTATATAATACATATATAATAATCTTTATTGTCATAATTTTAAAACCAGCTGAACTAATTAGCTAGGACTGACAGCAAGATAAAAAAGCAAAAAACATAAATGTAAAATAAGATAAGGAGAGATAAACACAATGAAGTAGTATATAAATATATAGCATAATAAATGAAGAATCGATACACAGGCCACCTCATTGCATTCCTAAGATGAAAGTTAGTCTAGATAACCCTTCATTTTCACTTTAAGGTTTTTATGCACTATAGAATCAGTCAACCGGCAAAAATATAATTGCAATTACAATTACATCGATGTCTGTATAAATACGTTCAAAAACAGAGCAATTTAAACACTTAAACCCATGAGGTTTAACTCCTGCTGTGATGTTTTAACAAGTTAGTCCCTCACCATTAGCCAACTGCTAATCACTTTAAAACATGAAGAGATAAACACCGTCAAACGTTACATACCTAATTTCTTTTCTTGGCTAGTCTTGACTGGCGTCGAGTGGAAAACTGAGCATATTAACACTCAAATAAGCTATTTTGAACAGCTAAATGAAAGACAGATTTCTATATGACAGTCATGCTAGGAACCGTAGCTAACTTTTTATTCAGGCACATATTCAGACAGACGAACGGTCCTACCGCACAGTTTATGCCTTACAGTATGTCACAGTTATATATTTAACTCTTTTGAATTTTAAAAGAACGTTGAAATAAAAGTATTTCATTAATAGCCCCATTTTATTATTTTATTTGTAATTACTTAATTTATTAATTTGTTCTGCTCTTTTTTCTTTTCTTACTTTTACAATGATCTATGTATATTGTTGATTGTGTTTTCAGATTTCTTTATAGAATCAGGTACGTGATTGTACATCTTGATAAACCAAACTGTTGATTAATAAATTTCTTTAAAATATAAATACATACATTATATACTGGCCCTGCAATGGGTTGGCCTCCTGTTCAGGGTGTACCCTACTTTGGCCCGTAGTTTGCTGGGTTCGGCTCCAGCTTCCCCTGCGACCCGTAATGGATTAAGCGGTTTAGATAATTGATGGATGGACGTTATATAACTGTGTTTTGTTATTATTTGATCAGAACAAGGTGGGAAATAACAAGAATTTGTAAATACATGTTATTTTTATATTTTCAACATTTTTATATTCACGTGTTCAAATGTATAAACTACAGGCCAATCTTTTATTTTCAAAATAAAACACTATGGCAGTATTAAAGCCCCGAGAGTGGAACCGCTTGCAGTGGAATATTCGAATATTACACAGGCGTTTGAGAAGCCGACCTCAACGCGTACTTCCGGTTTTGAAAGACCCAATAGGGACGCTGTTCACACGCTTTAGCGCGTTTATCTACTGATAACAAACATGTCTGGAAGAGAAGGTAAGTAATTAGATTTTAAGCTTGTTGATGGGAAAATGCACAAGAAGAGTAGCTTTATTTTACCACCCGTGAGCTATTTTATCCTGTAATCCAGTAAATTGAGTTTTAGCCGTAGTGATGGGTGGCAACGTTAATTCAAGCTAAGCTAAGCTAACGTATAAGCGGCTGTCAGCTTCATCTAGTCCCATTAGAGAAGAAGCTGCGAGTCAAACAGAATGGAGTTGTTTATACACTTTAACGTTCGTGACTTGAAAATAAACCAATTAAGCACGAAAGCAAATCGGAATTAGCCGTTGCTTCATTGATAGTAACTTAAGTTATCATAACGGCATCTATTTATCGACAGGATGGTAACGTCATTTTAGTTTTTAAACCAGTAAAAGCTGTTCAATCGATGACCATATTAATCAAGAGACAAGAGTAACAATTGTTTCTTTGTCAGTGATGCTTTGTAGATCTGGTCAATATTGCTAATACTTAACATCACGTAGTGCATTACAATTTAAAATCTTTTTGGTTTTATTCTCTTGATTACCATGAAATTCCATTATTTTCTCAATACTCAATGTAGAGAGAATTGAGTGATGTGATATGCACCATCACAGATGCTTCACAGTCAAGGTTCACATTGATAGCAAGTAGAACCAGACGTCTGCCACTCAAAGCTCCCTAAAAAATAAAAAATTATATGCAATGGTTAAGAATATACTACCTGATTGATATTTTTATTTGTTCTAACATGTTTTGAGTAAGTGTCCGGCAAAATAGTCCCCAAAACGTATTTCCTAAAGTTTTTAATTAACGTTATACTGCAAATGAAACTGAAATATTGAGACATTGACTCAAATTTGAACCGTGCTCATCAGGCGATCCACATCTGATAACACAGTCCGAATTGAAAGATTTGGTCAGAGATTTGGGTTTGTCAAAAGCTGCAAGACTGCAGGAGTGGTGTTTGGAGTTGGGCTGTAAAAAACATGACTGAAAAGCCTTCAAAGACGTTGACAATTTTTTGGGCAGTTAGACTCCAAACTACATTCAGCTGGTAGACAAACTTCTAAGATGAAGATTAAGAAAAGACATAAGTGCAAAGTACACTATGATCATTTAAATAAAAAAAAAAATAAACCTGGGCTAGGCTTATGATGAAAAGACGATGAAGTGCAAAATGTCAATCAAGATTCATTTCCTTCACTTACACTTGGACAACTTCTCCACAAATCTTGGTGTCAGTGATGAAGACGATGAAAGGATGGATGGAGTAACGATACCAGGGCAACTGGAATCTGTCAGTGCTGACGACAGTTGGACACTGCAACGTGATGCACCAGACACTGAATACAAAAGAAAATCAGGAGCAAAACATTTTTCGTTCTGTTGAATTTAATATCTTATGCGAAATGTGACTTAATATGTTATCGATAAACATAACATCATTACTACATGATGCAGTAAAACCAAAACTATATTTGTTCATCAGTAAAAACTTTTCAGGAAGCAAAACTTAAATTGTTGTGCAGTGTTTCCAGAAGGCAGTTAAGGATCTTTAAGATGACTGTTTTGTAAACAACAAAGGCAAGGCAGGTTTGACCACCTGCTACTTTTGAAGTTTTTTTGAGGTTTTCCTTCTTGCAACATGATGCGTAGGCTAGAGATATTACAACTGAAGCTGTAATTTTATATTTGAACATCATTTAGGGTGTATGTTGTGTACAATGTGGCTGTAAAGTGTGGCCTGTTCCCAATGGCAGGGATTTGAGACTGTGGGTAATGGCTTTTAACAGATTAGCATTAGCCTCTGCAACTGGTTCAATCCGTTTTGTGGCGCGAGTGTGTGTGTGACTTGCTTTAACTCATATTGGATTAACTGATGTCAAAGTCTCTCTGGTTTTGGTCTGAATTATTTATCTACACCTGTAGGAGGGAAGAAGAAACCTCTTAAGGCTCCCAAGAAACAATCAAAGGACGTGGATGATGTGAGTTTTTAATATTAGCTATAAAATACAATAATTTAGCAATAATGTAAACAAAGCAGGTCTTACAGTGTCTGAATATTCACTCACACTTGTTTTTTTCTCAATTTTAAACACAATCTACAGGATGAAGCTGCCTTCAAACAGAAGCAGAAGGAAGATCAAAAAGCTTTGGATGCAATGAAGGCAAAAGCAGCTTCAAAAGGACCTTTAAGTAATAATCTTTCTTTTCTATGTTGTTATCACTGATCATGCCACTAGATGGCAGTATTGAATGAATTAATCTCATTTGTTTTAACAGTTCTGACAGTCCTCATACAATTAAAAGCATTCATGTTTGCTTTTCGTGGTTATTGGCAGCTGGTAAATTTATCAAATGATAAACCACATCAGCCAGGATGGACACGTGGAAAAACGAGTGGTATCTGAGGCTGCATGCACATGTAGTTGGAGCGACTGGGGTGTGTTTTACGAATGTTTAATGTAGAAAGGGTTCACAGTACCCAACACAACCAAGATCCAGGTGCAGATACTTTGATATTAGACTGTTTCATGACTGTCTGACATTCCTTGTGGTGAAGTTGAAATCTGATAATTAAAAATGAATTATATTGTAGACAATGATTCATCCAAATAACTATCCTTATTTTTTCTGCTTAGTTTATTTGAATATTTCAGATACAATTCCTTTGGCTCATTATTTTCTTATAATAGTGTTCATATTTAGTTCTAATTCTGTTTGTTTCCAGCAGGGTAGCCAGAATGTGATGAGGAACCAATGCCATGAATAACTCTTATTTTGTCTACTTCACTTCACAGCTGGCGGTGGAATCAAAAAATCTGGGAAGAAATGAACTGGAAGTGTAAGCTACCATACAAACCACGGTCCACAGATACAAATGTATGAAAACCTTTTTAATGACTTTACCTCCCTCTTGTAAGTTGAAATACATGAAATAAAGTTTTGTAACTTCTGTGTTTACAGTTTGTAGACATGATGTCTGGGATAGTACATGAACAGTACACGTAGAAAAACACATTCGGATTAAAAAGCCGTATTTCACTTCCTCCACGAAACGCAAACATCTTCAGAAACTGGTGTCCAGCTCCAGCGTTAGCCCTCCTCCTTCTCCGGCTGGTTTCTATTTTTTGCGTTTTCCCGAACCTAAAAGAGAAGGTTTTTTTGTTTGTTTGTTTTTTGTTTTTTTGCCTGATGTATTGCTTGAGAAATCCTGAGTAGTGTTTATTGTGATGGACTGTAAGACAGGATGTACAAAATAAAGTCAAACTGCTTACTTTGACCAGAGGGATTATTTTCTTTCAGCTCCACCTCCACAGGGTAGTGGTCACTCACTTTCAGAGCCTGTATAAAACATTTCATGGCGAGATTTTTAAGTGAGATTTTCTCATAATAATAATAATAATAATAATACACTTTATTTGAAAAGCGCCTTTCAAAATACTCAAGGACACTGTACACAACAAAATGATAAAAAGAACAAGCATAAAAGCAGACAATCATATTTTACACATACCACTGTAGATCTGGTAAAAGTTTGTAGTTATATAAAATTATTTTTATTTTTGTGTATATAGACCTGAATATACTTGCTTGGTGTTTTTCTTAGAGCTCCCTATACAAAAGGAATATATAACACTGGAATTTCTCATTCGTAGGTTAATACAGGTTTATTCTATTCTATCCCTCCATCCATTTTCCAAACTGTCCTTTTTGAGTCACGGGGGAAGCTGGCGCCAATCCCAGCTAAGGCAGGATTCATCCTGGACAGGAGGCCAACCCATCGCCAGGACAACGCCAAGACAGAACCATTCACACCTATGGCCAATGTAGAGTAACCAGTCGACCCTTTGTAGAGTGGGAGGACACCTGAGAACCCAGAGAAAACTCATACAAACACAGGGATGCACATTACATTAACCACTACACCACTTAAACGAATGTGGGGAAAATGATTCTGTCTCTTTGTATCTGATCCTTCATTCTTTACATCCAATAAACTTCTAAAGATAAAACGTAAAGCTGTGGTCCTCAAACCATTCCGCAAGCACCACCCAGACGTGATCTTTCCCTGTACTGTTTTTAAGTGTGATACAAATGATAACATACATCATCAAACAGCTTTAAACGTCACAGAACTTACGTCCGCTTCGGTCAGGCCGTACTCCTGCTGGAAGTTGAATGCTTTGGCAGAGTTCGGGACAATGGCGTCGATCACCTCCTTTCCGTGCACTACAATCCTAAATGCACAAATATGTCAGTATCAGTAAGGCTAATAAAATGCAGTGGCAAGTATGGGAAGCTTTTGAAATTTAAAGGTTTTCTGCATTAATTTGTCCTAAAATATGATCTGATCACATTCAAGGGTATCGACAAATCTGATTTTTTATGTCTTGAAAATCCAAAACTATTGCTAGACCTCAACCCTAGAGAGAAGCTATGGAATGACTTGAAGAGAACCATACACATGAGACGTCCACAGCTATATCAGTTCTATCAGGAGGAATGGGCTCCTGATTCCTCCTGAAAAATGTGCAGGTCTGATCCCGAGTAAGGTTATTGCTGCCAAGGGGGTGTTCAACCAGGGTTCACATACTTTTTCCACTAGCAATAGGAGTTGTTTAAGGATGTTCTCAATATAGACGTACAAAGATCAGATTTATTTGTATGTCATTTTAGGCACATTATATTTGTCAATACCTTTGACTTAGATGAAGATCTGATCAATTTTATGACAAATTAATGCAAAAAATCATGAAATTCCAAAAGGTTCTTTTTCTTGCACATGCTTTCTATCACATTGGACTGAATGGACGTCTCTCATTAAAGCAGCATTTTAATTGTTTTTATCACTAATTTGGTTTGAAAGCCACTAGTTTAATGTATATGTAGAATGTAATGCCATATTTAATATTTTTATGCATTTAAGGGAGAGCTAAGTAAGTAAAATTACTGATGCTTTGGAAAACCAGTGTGAGATACTGATTAAATATAATTCGATCATTAAAATATAAACCAAGTAATTCAGAGTGGTTGGTGAAATGGTTCGACATAGAGAAACTATAGTGGTGGTGAATGGAACCAGGGGTCATGATGTCTACCACACGTACGTAGCCATTATTTGTTACAGTCCAAGCCCAGTGCAGTGGTGGCACTGCGGTTAGGCACCAGTGAGGCATCCTTGATCAAGAAACACCTCAAGACTCAACTGTTCCATGACTACCTCAGCATCTAAACCCAACAATAAAGTCACTTTACCCTTGACTTTGATTTACATGGTATCAATCAGCAGATCTGACAGTTCTCACTTATACTTAATTGTGTTCATACTACTTGTAACAATATAATTAAATATGGCACTTAAGTCTTGCTTTATCATAGGTGAAGAAGCACTTATAGAACTTAACATTAGCTGACACTGAAGCACTTATAACAAAGAAGAATGTCCTGGACTCTTTTTTTAGGCCTCATATATATAAAAAGACCATGTTTGTTATGCTGTAGCACTTACCTTCTGTTTAGACTTGATCTTAATCACTTAATGAAAGTGTAGAATGTGTTTCTCTTTCAGATAGTCATGTTGTAGCTCTTATCATCTGCACTGTTGTAGCAACTGCACTGTTTTCTATGACTAAGAAGATTGTATTAAACTCCCTGTAACTCTCACATCAGTATTGTCATGTCTGAATTTATGCTTGATTGTTCCTGAACCTGGACGTCCCTTTGGACAAAAGTGGGCCTATACATATAGGTTTTCAAATTTAATGCTATTAATGACACAAAAGTGGAAAATCTGAAAAAAAAGACCATGGATGGATTTTTCAAATAACATTTTGTCCAAAATTCCGACATAAAGTAGCTTTTAAAGTCATGGACAAAAGAATCTCACCCAATTCTGCAGAGGTGGAATTCTCCATCACCAGTTCCTGCATTGACTCGGTCAGTTCCTAGAAGATTAATCCAGTGTGTATTTCATTTCCTATAGAATTCAGACTCACAAACCTGTCGTAAGTGTTGTCATTCTTCAGGCGGGTGGTGGTGTCCACATTATCAGCAATCAGCCATTGGAAGCTTTTGTCGGTGTAGATGCGGATTGCCTTCATCTCTTTTTTGGACACGTAACCACCGTCTGCGTTGAAATCTCCCAAGATCATGATGTTCTAGCAACAGTAAAAGATGATCTTTCAATGTCTTTGCACAATGAAACTGGTCAGAGAGCAGCATTGTAAAACCCAAGTCAGCTGGAAAGGGCAGTTTCCTGAGTAATAAGGAGCGGCCTGACTTACATCTCATGGGCCCCAGCATAAAAAAGTCAAAATGACCTTCACCAAATTGGGAAAAGGACAAAAGAAGCTGTGTTTTCTGATTGTAAATAACCAAAAAATTCTAAGAAATTGTTCATGATGAAATTGAGATTTCCCTTTTGCAGTTTTTGGGTTTAGTTAGGTCTGCCTCACCTCTTAGCCCCGCCTTAGCCTCGCCCCCTGTCAGTGTCTGCACCTGTCCCTCATTCCTTGTCCATGTCTATGAAGTGTTCTGTATCTAGTCTTGTTTATTTAAGCCCTTGTGTTTCATTTAGCTCTTGTCTGGTCTCTGTGCTATTTCTGTGCTATTTCTGTACTGTTCTTTTATTTTCTAGTTTACTCTCAGTTATTTGTTTGGGAATAAACTTTGTCATTCCGAGTGCTCTTCACAACAGCAAAAGTGCTCTTCACAACAGCAAAACTCTTACAACCAGACAATATAACAGGCAAACACTCCACAACAGGGGTCACCAACCTTTTTGAAACTGAGAGCTACTTTATGGGTACTGAGCCATATGAAGGGCGACCAGTTTGATACACACTTCTCAAATAACAAATCTGCTCAGTTTACCTTTAGTTATATATTATTAATAATGATTAATGACACTCTATGTGAAAGCACTGTGAAAATGATACATTTTCTTACATTTTCCTGCCATGTTTTTGAGATAAGAAACCGCATTCAGTTCCATATCTTCACTGCACCAGCTACTTTACTCTACACTTATCTAAAATTATCTTATCTTATATTTTAAATGCTTTTTTTAGATTTTCAAATCTATATAAATGCAAATGTGATTAAAGAAAAATGGCAACAGGATAAAATGTCATTTTAGATGCTGTTCATTGCTGAGTTTTTGGAACAGGCCCATGTTGGTGACCCCTGCTGTTCTAGGTTTGTCCAGGATTTCCCACTCTCAGTCCTGGTGACCCCACACTGTTCATTTATTAATGTAAAGGATGGGGGTCTCCAGGGCCGGGACTGGAAGCGCTGTGTTCTTTAATGCCTTGTAAACGAGTTCAACTCACATCGGTTTTCCATTTGTCTTTCACGGCCTGGACCACGTCATAAAGCTCGTCTATCTCTTTCTCAGAGTCGTCCGGCTTTGTGTGGACGGGGATCAATACCAAGTCTTTCACCACTGCAAGGAAAACACACACTCAATAAAATAACCAGTCGACTGTAACACATGACAGCAGAGAAAGTTCTCATGAACATGATAAGCTGAAGATGTGCAGAAAAGTTTGGTTCAATGGCGTATTGTTTAAATAAAAGCACAGTGCCGACAGCAGGACAACCAGCACGGTTTGGATGTTCCCCTCCTCAAACACACTCACTAAACCTGGCGATGAACAGCTGAGATGAATCAGATATGTTTGAGTCGGAAGATGACCAAACCGTGCTGGACACCTGACCTCCAGGACCGGTGGGCACCCCTGGCCTGCAGGGAATATACTTCTGCATATTTCAACACAACGACTGTTTGCTGAATGCTATACATTGGAAAATGAAATGCAAAATGTGTCCCATACAAAAGTTAACATTAATTAACAAACAAAATTATTAGTGATATAAATGGGCATCCAATGCAGAGGACTTGTCAGAGATCTCTTAAGTCATGAACTTCTTATAATAATAATAGTATTAATATTAATAATAATAATGATAATAATAATACACCTTATTTGCTGTCTGTAGCAGCTTACCCGTGTTGGGACAGGAGAACCGAAGAATGTAGGGTTCTCTATCAAAGGCGTCTTCATCTCCAGGCTGGTTGTCCTCATACTGGTATGTTTCGATCACTTTTGCCACATCTTCCCTGCCATTGACAATACAAGCTTGAGAAGTATCGCACATATGGTTCAAGAAATTTGTATTTGTTTATTTATTTGTTTTTATTAATTTCCCTTGGATTTTTAGCTATTGCTAATTATTAGCCACGAACTACTTTAGGTCACCTATTCCTCCCATCTTTGAGGAGTGAGGACAATGTGTGGACGCCACTAGGGACGGAACATATAGGCCCAGGCCCAACAAGGGACATCAATCTGATCAGAAAAGCGTCTATACATGATGTCAAGTTTTTTGGAAAGTAAAATTCTCCTGTAGGTGGGATCCCAAACAGAAATAGAGAAGGTGTAGAACTCAGATGTCCAAATGAATTTTGAACTCTGAGCACACCTGACCAGTGGTCATAAGGAGTTTTTATGAAATCCTGAATGGATGGGCGTGTCAATAGGCATGTGATGGGCGTGTCAATGAGCATGTGATGGGCATGTCAATGGGCATGTGCTGGGCGTGTCAATAAATAAATCTTAAATCAACTTGTTCTATGGTGTCTCTCCAGAAAACCGGAGATGCTCCAGTGGAAACAATATCCAAAGGTTCTCATACATCCACCAACTTTAATACCCAATACCCAGTAGGTCTATTATGTGCAGTGTAGACCACCATTTCTCAGCCCAACTCTACCCCCAGTGTCTGGAACACGTATTTATGTGCAGTGGTGGGTGGACTACAGTCTGTAGAGATTGGGGTTTCTAATAAAGTGGCCAGTGAGGGGAATGTTTTTTTTTGGAATAGTTTTTACCTATAGATAAAGAGAAACTGCTCCTTGTACATGGTCCGTCCCAGGCGACTGCTGATCTTGAGGGTGTAAGGCTGCTTTGGGTTGGACCTGCCAAAAGAAGTGTTCTTTAACCTCCTTTCCACCTCCTCATATCAGAAAAGCAAGAGCGGAGTGAAATACTCTTTACGTACTTGTTTAGTTCCTCCAGAAAAGCATTAACAGTTTTCCCGCTTCCATCCACCACCTCCAGGACGACAACAATGTCATATCGGGAAACTATCTGCAAGAATAAAGGGAGCAGTGTTAGTGCAATAACATTGTTAAAATAATATTAAAGGGAATTTGTTTTACAGAATTTAACTGTATGTAAATTACCAATGCTGTTCATAATGCTGGTGAATGGAACCAGACGTCTGCCTCCCTCATAGAAACTTATTACATGAAACAATTATGGATGACGGCTGTTTTGTGATAGTGTCATGAAGGTTTTAGCCTAACACACACTGTCTTAAGAAACCTATTCAAGGAAAAGAGGTGCATGCTGGGTAAAAACACAGTGCATGTAAACACTTGTTGACATTTTTAATTTCCCTGAGGACAGGGTGTGTGTGTGCGTGTGTGTGTGTGTGTGTGTGTGTGTGTGTGTGTGTGTGTGTGTGTGTGTGTGTGTGTGTGT